>JAGKTI010002518.1:49902-66166 GCA_018397915.1 Birgus latro
TGTGTGCTGGGCATTCCCCAGGCCCTGTCTTCCCCCTTACTGTTATTTTAATCAGCCAACACCCCACTGACCGGGCTAATGTATGGCCTGGCCTTCACTATAGGTGAAGGAAATCTTTAAACTAACCAACTATCATCATTTAGTTCATTGACCTATGTGGAGTGAAAGTACGTATCTTAAGCTTTTCTTATAACTAATCTCCAAGTGTCTCTCTCCTACCAAATTTTACAGTTTTAAATTTTTCTTTTACCTTTACTTTTCTCTTGGGGGGAATGCCAGTATCTAGGCGATACTGATGGGTGGAAGGTGAACTTCCACGCGGTTACCCCAAGAAGAAGAAGAAGAAGGATTGTTTGTTTATCCACGCCCCGTGCATTCGTTCAACTTGTCACAGTCTCGCCATTGTTAAAGTTTTTTGTGACCTTCCATTTATTGTCTGGCTGCTGAGTGTTCTAATATCATGGCTTCAACTTCGGGGGCTAGCCCAAGTGGTGGTGGTGGCCCAGGCAAAAAACAGGAAGTGCTGGTAATGTAAAAGTGACCGAAAAGGCCAGACAATACATGCGTGGCAAGCCAAAGAACAATACTTCATAGAGGAAAAGAAAAAGATAATTTTTTGAATATGTAGTATACGTTTATCTTATTACAGTACTGAAGAAATATGACATGATACTGATGGGTAATGGAGGAAATTAGGGTGTAGCTGAAGGAGTCCAGGACTGTATTAATTTTTTTAGGTAAGAAGTTTGCCCCTCGGGTAGCGATTTCATGGATAGCGGCCATTTTGGTGGACTAATAAGGTCGCTATCCAAGGGGCCCCACTGTATAATATAGGTGATAAAAGCATTGTTCACTCAGCCAAAACCCCAGTATATGGCACCTTCCTTTACGACATTACCACCTTCCTTTACGACATTACCACCTCATCACTTGTATTTGTTTCTATCTCTTGCTTCTTTGTTTCTTTGTCCTTCACCTCAGGAATCACTTTCACCGTGAATTTCGTCATTGGAGAGACCGTGGGGCAATATACCTTTACTGGCCAGGTTACTGCTAACAGGTGAATTGCCCAGTGTGGGGGGGAAGGGGGTTAGTTGGGGCCAGGCAGTATCCCTGCTTGACAGTAGGTAGATGAAGGTCTCCCACATATGCTTACCAAAAATCACCCACGAATATTGAAAAATGTGCACACAATGGGCCTTGCAATTGAGTGACGTACGATGCACATCAGTGGGTCTGTCCGCGGAAAAAAGCAGCGACGTGCATCGTACGTTGATGGGACTCGGCGGGTTAAGTGCCTTAGGGGTCCCACCCAAAAATCCGAAAAATCTGGTAATCTGAATGATACCTCATCCTTCACCTTTATCATTCTTTTCTTGTGTTTGTCCTCCTCTCTTCATATTTCTTCCATCTTTCCTCTCAGTTTTTGTTACTCTTTCCACTGCTGGTGGTTCTGCACTGAGTGATAAGTCTGTTGGTTCCCTGTAACCCAGGAACCCATTTACAAAGCTGATAACATGCTGATTTGGAGCCTACTGTGGTGCCCCTAACTGGGTGGGGAGATGCAAATGCTGCATCCATCCAGGAACCAGACCTCCACACACTTTCCTGCACCTCATTGTGGCTAGGTGCTGTCTACCACAAGGTAGCATTGTGGCACTGCAAGAGATGCCCCTGCAGGGGTGGTTGTTTGCCTGCAGTTGATGGCTTTGCTCAACCAGACTGATCGGGATTACTCAACAACATTTATATTTTTGAGACAGGTCTTGGTACACCTATTTTACGGAGTCCTCTTCCAACCATTGTCTAGTTATGTGCATCCCAAGAAAATCTTCAGCACTCATGTTGACTGTAAGTGCTGTAGATCTGTAAACCCCATGTAAAACAAGAAACAAGTTGAGAGTGATGATTTGTTGATTCTTGTTTTAGAGACAGCAGATCTACTTATGACTCTCTCTTGCAGCCTGGCAGTGTTGAAGAGCGTGGGAGCTTAAACATGGGTACAAGTAACAATCATCCACTAGCAGCAAAGAAGAAAAAGCGGAAATTCATTACCATCACAAAAAATGTTTTGGGAGAGGTTGGTTCATCATTTTGTTTTGATTTTGTATGATGCCATCCTATATGCTGTATGGTATGTTGTATAGTTCTGTTAATACTGTTATAATTTTTGGTTGTCCAGAACATACTGTACTTTAATATTCACAGTGCAGTGGGAGCAGCATCTTTTAGTCTGAAGAAAGAAACCCAGCATAAAATGGATGACCTAGTATATTTTTTACATCCATCATCCAATCCCATGTTGCCCCATTAGGGGCGTAGGAGCCCAGGGCTAGGAATATATTTTTTTACACAATGACGGTACAATAAATTGAGACAATATAGATTAAGAACACAGAAAATAAGGACCATCATTTGTAAAAATCAGCATCATTAACTAAATCTTTATTCGTACTGAGAGGTAGGATGAGATAGGGAACAATGAAAGAGAAAACAAAACTGGAAAACTTTTCAACAGCATGTTTAGTAATTTAGAAAAGTCATGGTCTCGAGAGAAATGAAGTCACTCAATGTACAGTGAGGTTGGATGATGAGGAAAAAAAATGTGATTGCATTTAAGTACTATGCTTGGGTGGTGTGATAGTAAGGATGGAAGTTTGGAGGATGAAGTGCTGAAAAGTTACAGTAGGGAAGAATGGTTGCTAATTCTTTCAAAACTGATAAGAAATAGGAAAGTGAGCATGGAAGTAAAAAAAAACTGCTGCGTGATAGTATTGTGATACCAACCCTAACGTATGGAAGTGAAGTTTGGACCTAGTTTGAAGGACACAAGAGAACAGTGGAAATTAGTTATTTGAGTGGAGCATGTGACGTTACATGGAGAGACAGACTGACAAATGAAGAAGTGATGGAGCGTTGTGGTGTGGATGTGATAGAAAGTGTTAGGAGAAATACATTGAGGTGGTTTTGTCATGTGAAGAGGATGGAGAGCAAGAGACTAATGAGGAGAGTGTATGTGAGTGAGGTGGATGGGGGGGAGGGGAAAGGGGGGGGAAGCTGAGGATAAGAGGGAGGGAAATGGTGATTTGTTTGTGGCCACCCCTTATGGGATTAAGTAGATAGGTAGATATTTAGTAATATAAGACTTAAGAATCCTAGCTCTACCTCAAGAGCTTCACCATTTCCTAAAAATAGGTGCACTTCATATACATCTGCTGGTTAGTCACTGCATTGACTACCAGGCTTACAAGAGGATGCCAAACTACATCTGCTGGACAGTCACAGCTTTGACTACCAGGCTTAAAAGAGGGTGCCAAACTCAAGTCATGTGCTTTTGCTTTAATGCATCTCCCAACGATTTTGATCCCAAGGTTATCAAATCCTTAACTTCATCTTATGTACCTTGCTTTCTTACTTATATACCATATGTGTACAGAGGAGCATATGACCAGGTTTTGGCACCCCTTTGATTTGACAGTTAACGAATTGACTCTTTGGTAGGTGTATGTGAAGTGCATCTACAGAGAAAAATACAAAAGTAATATATGAAGGTGGTTAAGACTGTGTATGTGAGGGAGGGGGGAGTGAGTTGAGAGGAGAGCAGTCATTTTTTTTTTTTTTTTTAATGCAAGGAAGAAGGAACCAAAAGCCATGGGCCCACAAGCCATTCCTTCCAAGAATAAACAAAAACAACATAAAAGAGAGCCAAATTCTAGATCCGTTCACTTCGAGATGCCTGGACACACTGCGTTTGAAAGACTGGTGATCATAGGAAGTAGGAAATACAGACAGAGGAAGACAGTTCCAGAGTTGACCAGTTGCATAAATGAAAGACTGGGAATAACAGTTAACTCTTGCATTAGAGAGTTGGACAGAAAAGGGATGAGAGGTTGTTGCTAGACAGGTACTACGTGCCTGTCGTAGAGGTGGAGCGATGCGAGTAGACAGTTCAGAGAAACAGTGGCCATTGAAGCAGTGATAGAAAAGAGATAAAGATGCAGCAGTGTGGCGAAGAGACAGAGGTTGAAGGGAGTTAGTAAGAGGAGGAGAGTTAATGAGATGAAAAGCCTTTGACTCCACCCTGTTGAGAAGGGCTGTATGTGGGGATCCTCCCCACACATGAGAGTTTTACTCCAAACGGGCGAATAAAACCCGTGTATAAAGTCAACATCTGTGTTGGGGTAAAGAAGGTTTGGAGTCGGCTTAGCACACCTAATCTCTTGGAAGCAGATTTCACAAGAGATGTAATATGTTCTTTCCAAGATAAATTCCGAGTGAATGAAACCCCAAGCATGTTCAAGGATGATATAGGAACGAGCTGGACATTATTAAACATCAGCAGGTACTCCTGTGGAAGTTTTTGTCTGATTGATAGGTGCAAGAACTGAGACTTTGATGCATTAAAAACAACAAGATTATTTTTACCCCAGTCAGAGATACGAGCCAAGTCAGACAGGTGTGCCGTAGCCTCATCCCTTCTTTGTTGAAGTAACTGCTGAGATGGGCGTTGCGGGAACCGAATGGAAAGGTGAAGGGTGGAATCATCAGCGTATGAGTGGATAGGGTTAGATGTACAGCTTAGAAGGTCATTGATGAATAAAAGGAAGAGAGTTGGTGATAGGACAGAGCCCTGAGGAACACCACTGTTGATAGATCTAGGAGAAGAACGATGGCCGTCTGCAACAGCAGCTATAGAACGACCAGAAAGGAAGCCAGAGATGAGGGCACAGATAGAAGGATAGAAACCGTAAGAGGGCAGTTTAGAAATTAAAGATTTATGCCAGACTCGATCAAAAGCCTTTGAGATGTCAAGCGCAATGGCAAAGCTTTCACCAAAGTCCCGAAAGGAGGATGAACAGGAGTCTGAAAGGTAGGTGAGAAGATCGCCAATGGAGCATCCCTGACGGAACCCATACTGGCAGTCATAAAGAAGGTTGTGATAGGAAAGATGCTTTAAAATTTTTCTGTTAAGAATAGACTCAAACACTTTCGAGACACAGGATGTTAAAGCAATTGGACGGGAATGGTCACCCTTCTTTGGGACTGGCTAAATGAGAGCAAACTTCCAGCAATAAGGAAAGGTACAAGTTGATAGACAAAGGTGAAAGAGTTTACCTAGGCAGGGTGTAAGCACAGAAGCACAGTTCTTGAGGACAACAGGAGGGACCCCATCAGGACCATATGCCTTGTTAGTATTGCGGCCAGTGATTGCTGAAAATACATCAGCTGAAGAAATGTTAATGTCAGCCATGAGGAAGTCAGAGGGGGGAAGTGATGGAGGAACAGCACCGGAATCGTCTAAGGTGGAATTGGAGGAGAAAGTCTGAGCAAAGAGATCGGCTTTATCAGTAGAAGAAATAGCTACAGAGCCATCAGAGCAGAAAAGAGGAGGGAAGGATGATAGAGGTAAAGTTGTTAGAAAGGTTTTTGGCAAGGTGCCAGAAGGAGCGTGCAGAATTTGAGTTGGAGAGTTGGGAACATTTAGTGCGTATGAAATTATTTTTAGCAGAACGTAGAACAGACTTGGTACGATTCCGGGCAGAAACATAAGAAAGATGTGATTCAGGGGTGGGTTGGCTCCGGTACCTTTTGTAGGCCCTCTCCTTGTTGCAGACAGCATTAGAACAAGTGTGATTAAACCAAGGCTTTTTTGCATTAGACAAAGGATGTGAGAAGGAATGTATACTTCCATGCCCGAGAGAATAACCTCCATAATGCGTAAGGCACATGCAGATGGCTCCCGGCCATGGAAGCAATAATCATTCCAGGGAAAATCAAAGAAGTACTGCCTGAGGGCCTCCCAATCCGCAGCTCCAAAGTGCCACAGACGACGTTTCTTTGGAGGGTCCCCAGGCTGCACCAGAGCAATAGGACAGGTTAAAATAATAAGGTTATGATCGGAGGAGCCCAACGGGGAGAAAAGATTAACAGTGTAAGCAGAAGGATTAGTTGTAAGGAAAAGGTCAAGTATGTCGGAGCTCTCTCCAAGGTGATCAGGGATACAGGTAGGGTGCTGTACAAGCTGCTCTAGGTCATTAAGGATAGAAAAGGTATAGGCTTGTTCACTAGGTGGATCAATGAAAGGAGAGGAGAGCCAAAGGTGGTGGTGAACATTGAAATCTCCAAGGATGGAGATTTCAGAGAAAGGAGAAATAGATAGAATGTGTTCCATCGTAGAGGTAAGATAGCCGAAGAATTTTTGATAGTCAGTAGAATTAGGCAATAAGTAAACAGCACTTATATATTTAGTCAGAATGACAGGAGAGCCGAAGCCAGAGAGTAGAGAAAAATCAATTTCAGTTCAGGAACAGGAGAGCAAGATAGGTTGTTGCGTACATATACACAACAGCCACCTTTGGCTTTGAAATGAGTATAGAGGAAGTAGGAGGATACAGAAAAGGGTTTGCTGTCAGTTGCCTCAGACAGCTGATTCTCCGTTAAGAAGAGAAGGTGAGGTTTAGAGGAGGAGAGGTGGTGTTCCACGGCAAAAAAATTTGAGGAAAGGCCTTGAATGTTGCAGAAATGAAGAAGAAGTGAGTCAGACAGTGGTTCCAGGCATGAGTCATCACCGGGAGAGGGGCAGATGGTGGGGGCATTTGTGGGTCCCCCTCCCCCCCCGGGGTACTCCGAGGCACTGTTAGTTTTTGCCATTTTTTCTAATTTTTCAAAAGGTTCTGTAGTGTGTACTGCGCATGTAGTTTGGTGGTGACAGTTAGAGAAACTTGTATTAGAGAACATGCTGGCCTACTCTCCGTGTAACTGAAACACTGAAAAAGTTCAGCAAAGGCGGATGGTCAGGAACTAGTCCCGAGGGCTGATGAAACGGGAGCTCCAGCTATCCCTATCACCAGCTTTCCATCCACCTCGGGAGTACTGCCCTGTTCGACTGGTGGTTGGTGACAGAGCGACTTGGAGGCATTTTGTCTGCAGCCACTCTTTGCTGGGGTGGGCGGCATTTTGTCTGCGGCTACCCTTTGTGGGGGTAGGAGGCATTTTGTCTGCGGCCACCCTTTGTGGGGGTAGGGCATCAGGCTATAAATAGAATCAATAGATAGATTATGACTGTTAGTTGAGCTAGGATTCTGGGGGTTTGCTAGATTGTAATTCCTGTTTCACTGGGTTTGCTGTTGGTAGTTCTCCACCTTTAACACTTTCTTTTTCATTGTTCTAGATTCTGCCTTGCCTCATCTTAAATGGGTAAAAGGCAGAATGATGATAAACCCCCATTTTTCTTGATCAAGAGTGTCAGGTTTGTGCAAAGAGCCTTACCCCCATTTTTCTTGATCAAGAGTGTCAGGTTTGTGCAAAGAGCCTTATGTGTACTTTGGACACAGCTGAAAATGTTACAATCTTGTAGGTGAGTACAGTATGTAGTGCTGAGATATACATATTGTTTTTCTGCCAGATGAAACGTGGTGATGCTGAGAGAGCTCTTCGTCGCATTACCCGGCGGGAGCGTCGACGACGGCATACTGAGACTACTGTAGCAGCCACCAACCTCCACTCGGCAGCTGCCATAAGCACAGAACCACCACCACCTCCACCTCCACCTCCACCTCCACCACCACCACCACCACCACCACCACCACCACCACCACCTGAACAGCGCCTTGTGAGGAAAGCTAAGCGACATAGAGCTTTGGCCTCAGGGCATGATGATGGCACAGTGTCAGACTATTGACATTGTCCTTCATATCACAGTCCTGGTTTACATTGGGTTTTCTGCAGTTTTACCTTGGGTTAACTTTAACCTTACCCGGGGGTCGCTTCAGGTGTATCCTGAGGTTACCTGAGGTTCACTTCAGCATTATCATAGGTTTACCTAAGGGTTGATTTTGAGGGCTGACATGTAGTCCCACAGCTTGGCCCCAGCCCTAGCCTCAGGTTTTTATGCTACAACCAGTTTTTAATTCAATACCTGGGGCCAACCTGCTCAAGAACTATCTAGCATGTACACTAGTTCAGAAGTATCTTAACAATGATGGCTGCAGCAGAAACTTGGCAGCTTTTTTTTTTTTTTTTTTTTTTTAAAGATGAAGCATGGCATGGAGTTCCTAACTTCAAAGGTGTGGCCAACTTTCTGAATATTAGAACTACAGAGTGCAGGAACACAGTGCTATTTCATACTGAATACAAAACTAATAGTAATGTATAGGCTCCTTGCCCTTACTTAGGAGTTGCAGTTATAAAACTTTTGCAAATTGCTGATTAATATGAAACTTGGAATTTAATTATTTTGAAGAGAACATTACATATTCAGTGTACCAGTTTGATTTGTTCTTATAGCCAATTAAACTTGTTTCATTTATACTAGTTAATTGTTTTTCAGAGAAGCTGCTATAATATTCTTCAGTAGATTTCTCATGTACTGTATTTTATTTTATATATTGCCTTAATGTTACTGAGTACATTGACTTATGTTTTTCCGTAATATGCAGTTTA
This sequence comes from Birgus latro, assembly GCA_018397915.1. Classification (NCBI taxonomy): domain Eukaryota; kingdom Metazoa; phylum Arthropoda; class Malacostraca; order Decapoda; family Coenobitidae; genus Birgus; species Birgus latro. The sequence continues at coordinate 58,345 of JAGKTI010002518.1, forward strand.
TTTTTTGCGAAAGTGAATTTCCCAACTTCATTTACAATTTTGCTAATTTGTATTGATTTTGAGAGCATTGTAAACAAACGAGTTTGTTTGAACTAGAAATTGTTGTTTATTAAACTATATTATAAACTTTTTTCATTATGGTAATTTAGAATAAAGTAAGAAAGTGTAACATTCATACTTTCTTAACTTTAATCTAAATTTACTTCAGGTTTGTTAAATAAAATTCTGCATGTTTGTGGCCAAGAATGTGTTGCACTGACCAAACAAGGCTGGAGTGCAGTTGAGAAACAGTTAATGTTGGTTTATGTATAGTCAAGTCCCTTATCCAAGTGGTTTCTTCAAATGATGAGCATCCCCCCCCCACAGAAACTTATAGCATTCAGAGATGAATTATTTGACTGCATTCAGCATTGATTGGATGTGTAATCCAAAGATCCTCATGCCTAGCCAGTGGATATTACAGTATGTCTATACCTCATTCTACTTCAGCCTGTGTCTTTGTATACAGTTTGTGTTGCCAGTAATTATTAGATTGCTTTCTGACTAGTTATTGGCTGATCGCAGATTTTATTTCTCAAAGTTTCATACTGGCCAGTACACAATTCAAAATGGCAAAAGTTACAGCCCTCATGCAAAGTACAGTTTTGATTAGTGATACAGTAGTAAGTCCTATACAAATCCAAGATTTAGAGAAAGTATGTATCAGTGTTGATAAGGTTACAGTGTAATTGTTCATATTAAACTATTTTTTTGAAGTATAACTGTTGCATAAGGAACAGGTAATGTGCCTATAAAACAATCCACTTGGCACATTAATAAGTGTGTGTGTGTGTGTTTTCATTCAGGTATGTCCATTGCTGTTGGTTTAAAATCTTCAGCATTGGAAAATGAACCTAGCTGGTTCAGTTAACTTCAGACAACTCACAGCCTTAGGAAGTGCTGTCATTTGTACCAGGGCAGTCATACACTGTCTTCCTTGATGCCCAATTGAATATAGCCAATACTGTCAACACATGTTTGGCCATATGTATAGTGGACCATGTGGAGTCCTTGTGCTATGTCAGGGTACAAGAAGTGTGTGCTACCCACCATCATCTGGAGTTGGTTTATACATTCTGTCAAGAGATAACCAACTTTAAAAGCTCTCCAGCAGAGTTGTTAATACTGTACAGAAGTGTGGGCTCTGGTGATCATGTCCCATGCTTGTGTCTCATCGGGCTCAATGTTGGATAAGAATATGCATCATCTGTGGCACTGGTGTGTAACGGACAATGTGGAGGGCCATCAGAGGCAGGAAAATAGTGATCAAAGTATATTCACCAAAGATGAACTATATAGACTGCAGTAAAACTTGTCCATAAAATATATCAAAACTTGCAACTAGTGAGTGCACATCACGTTGGTATGATGCAATGTGCCACAATGTGACTGCCTAGGTAATGTGCCAATCCTGAGTGCTGGGCAAGAGGGCGGCCACGTCTCGCTCCCCAACCCACGAGCTCCACAACATGATCCCTGTTCTCTCTTGTTTTCATGCTAGTAATGATAATACTTTTTAACCCCAAGGAGTGAATCAGTGTAAAGGAGGTTGCTATTGAAGCCTTATATATAGATATATACTGTATATATAAATATATTTGTCTTTGTTACAACTGGAATATTGCTGGCAAAAAATATTCCTTCTAGTCAGGCAACCTAAAGTAAGTTTAAACTTTTCATTTACGTTATTCCTTGAAACTGTGAGGTCACAAACTTTGATATCAAATTTTAAATCATTGTAGTGATTTTGCATAATGAGTTATTATGAGTATTATTTAAGTTTGTTGAATCTCACGATTGTGAGTAATTTCATTGTAAGTTTTTGCTCTCCTGTTATGCAAAGCAATAATGTAATGTCATGGAAATAAAGAGGGAACATGAACATTGAGTTTTCAAGTCATTTGCTTTAATGTACAATTATATACCTTTATGACAAAATACTGTATTTTAAGATGTGGAGAAGCTTGGTGCTCAAGGTATGGAGGACTTGAGCAGAGGTGACAGCTGTATCATAGGCACAATGTTTTGAATCCTCTGGAGGTGACTGGAGACTTGTCATATTAAAAAATGGTGGTCCAGAACAAGGTAGTCTTGCCTGGGGTTCCTATGCTGCAAGATTTCTCCCTCTCCTCCAACCAGCTTATGACCAAGTAAAGCTTGGCAGTACTGTTTGGCTGTATGAGATGTCTGAAGGCTTATAAAAAAAAAAATTTAGTCGTGGAAAGCACAAGGAATTGTTATGTTCCTTTACAATAAATGGTTTGAAAGAATGGGTGCCCTTGGTGCAAATAAGCAGACTTTGTGAGAAGGAGCAGCTTTAGTCATAGCATTTATGCCAAGTGCTGATATATGAAAGTTTTAGAATCTTAGGGTGTTATAAATTACAACCCCTTGTTGCACTTACATATTTTTGCTCAATGGAAGCTCAATGGAACTGTTCTCTGATGCCTGCAGGGAGATGAAGAGTGGGCTTTTGTGCTGAGTATTATCAACATAGTGCATTAACTCTTGCCTTTATACAATTTTTAGATGCCTGGTTGAATGATGACTTAGGGCATTTCAAAAAGATGTGGACCATAAGGGTTTCATTCCAAGGGATGGTTGGGGTTTATGACTTATGGAATACAGTAAAGGGACAAGAAACTGGTCTACCGTAAGAGAGCAAGAGAGTGATCACTCACTTTAAAGGTATGGACCAAGTAGCGTTGTCCCAGGCTCCCTTTTGCTCCCGGACTAGATTATGGATGAAAGGCAGGATGGCAGCTTTGTTCATTAATGATGAATGGAGGATAAGAACATGTGCCACCATGTTAAAGCTCAAGGTGCAAGTATGCAAACCTGTAAGTGTGAGGATGAAGCAGCTTCCATTTATAATTAAGTAAGGATGAGAAATTTCATGATACATTACATACTGAAAAGTTAGAAAATGTTAGGGTTACTTAAATAAAAAAGTTGGTGAGTCTATAAATGGTGTAACAGGCAATTTCTGTGTGCTACAGAAATATGATAATGGATGTTGGCTGAAAGATGTTTAAGGAATAAGGACAGTCAGCACTTACATTACGTGCGATCCTATAGCACGAAACTCACATAACACAGGAGGCAAAATTTTATATCCAAATTTAGCCACAACACGAAAATGATAACCATTACATGGGCAGAGGAAGCTGCCCATTTTCCTGAAAACCATACTACACGGCAGCGATAAACAGTCATAATGCGGCAAACTAGTGTCACAACGCAGTGGGAACAGACACAACACGGCCAGTGTTAGTCATAGCGCGGGTTGCATCAGGCTATGACGTATGGCTGTTACGAGTCTGCGTAGGGTGTTGTCACGGTCTACTGAGCATTCTGCTCCAGTTGAACCTACCCACTCCTCGCACTTTGGCTGCACACATGCTCTATGTTATCTTTGTGACCAGTAGCAGTCCTGCCCTGCCTTGGAACCCCACTCCACATCCCCCCAGCAAGCCCACAACCTCCTCCATTCTATGTGAGGAATCCTCCAGTCTTTGTATATAATGAAGTCTTTATATGGCAGGTAAATCTGGGGAAAAAATGAAAAATGCCTCAAATAGTGAACTTGGGGCTGGCATTGGTACCATGAAACCCTTTAACAGATAAACACATGGCCCAATAACAAAGGATTCTCAGAAAGTGGGAGCTTCAGGTTACAATATCATCTCGTTATGCAAGTGCTTGCTGTACTGTAATTCATATTATACGCACAAAGTGTGTCAAGTTAAATGTTGGGGTTAGAAATGGGATTGTAAGGAAATCTAGTTATTTCCAGTCATGTGCTTGCAAAAAAAAAATCCTAGGGTACATTAGCAAGATGGCCATACCACACCGAGTGCACCGCTTCTCATCCAATCAGTGAAGGTAAGCAACATTGGGTCTGGTTAGTACGTGGAGGAGTGACCACCTGGGAATACCAGATGCTGTAGGCACTGAATATTTTGGTGGTAGGTGGTGGCAAACATCATCCACTCACTTGATGTAGTGCTGTTTATTTCATCCTTCACTTTTATGCTTCTTTTTCTCTCTGCCCTCTTTTCTTCCTATTTCTCCCATGTTTTCTCACTTTTTATTACTCCTTTCCTTTTCATGCAGCTTTACATTGAGTGACAAGCCAAGTGATTTCCCGTAAGGCAGGAAACCACTTACAATGCTGGATGGTAACCATATAACCAATCCATGTGTGTTCCTTATGTATCAAGTGAGTTGGCGGAGGGTTACTGCCCCTCCCTGTAAAACAACTAAGTCAAAGACAAACAGCCACCTCTTATGGGGTTATGGCATCTGACTATAGACAGATAGATAGACTAGAGAGAGTGGTGTAGTTGGGGACATAAGTTCACCTAATATTTCACCACTTATACTTCTCACTTCCTTTTACTGGCTAACACTTGTACGCTGTGAGAGACTTGGCTACATTTTCTCAGGCCACTGATGATCTGATATGATGCAAGAGGGAGAAAGAGACTGACATACCCACAGTGTGAAGCTGATGCAGTGGAACAGTAAGCAAAATTATATCCCAGCCTGTCTGCAGATATGATCAGATAATTGTAGTCAAGGATTCTGAGAAGATATTGGGAGAAAGGTGATAAGTATGAATTAGTGTGGAAATAATAGCTGATGAATAACGTGAACAGCAAAGAAAGAGTTTGGGACACTGAAATGGGAGAAAGGAAACTTAAAATGTGTATACTGTAATGTATAGGATGCCTTAAAGGTATCCCTCAAGTAAGAATGAATAAGTTAACGATAATTTGCTCCAGATACAACACAGTAATGTGAAGGTAGGTACTCACTGCATTCGTAATCCCAGAGAGAGAGAGAAAGATTCACATTTGGTATACCTCCCCCCCCCCCCCCCCCCAAATAATCAGAGCTGATACTCCCTACCCTTGATCACAGACCTTTTAGGAACTGCAGTCCTGTGAATGTCTGGTAAGGCATACACAAAAGCAGACCCAGTGTAAAATTGTGTGATTGTTGGCTTTAAATGATACTCATAAGGGTAAGGTTGTACCTGTAGAAATAATTGTTAGTGATCGTTTTGTTTTTCGTTTTCTCTTTTGAAGGTTCCAACATGCTTGCATGGTTCAGCCTTGGTCACCTACTGGCGACTCTCCATGCTGCTCGATCTCTGGCAGCTTCCCTATTTAGTCCCTTAACCCTGAGGTCACACTCAATGACCTCGTCCCAGGTCTTTTTCGGTCTACCTCACTACCTTATCTCCAACATACACTTCTCACTTTCTACACCCAATTATCATCCCCTCATCCTCTCCACGTGCCCAAACCATCTCAATCTACCTCTCCTCATCAAAACACCAATACACTCCAGTCCCATCCTACCTCTCAACTCATCCATCGTAAACCTAGTCCCCCTAGGCCTTGCACTCAAGGACGCACTACACATCCTCCTAATCACTGCCATTTCAGGACAGTTACAGAGACACCCTCCAAGTGCGCCTTGGCACTGTAATTGCCCCGCCATTATACACCCATTGATGGAGCAGCCTCCTGGGGTGCTACTCCCAGGTTCGGGCCCCTCTCTACTGGGCAGAAGCGGCAGCCTGGGAATCGCAATGATTTGTACAATATATACACAAGATAGAAAAAGAGATGTACTCAACTGAGACACTAATGGTATATATTCAACTCTGCAGATCCAACAACTCACCAACTTCACTAGATGCACCCAAAATAAGGGTGGAAGGAGTTCACTTGTACAGCCCTTTTATGACTAATATTTGGTTCACCCCAAAATCAGAGACTCCAGTGTAAGTATGTACTCAGAACAAGAAGACCATCACTGAACTGAAATTAAGTATGTAACTTTTTCTCTGTACAAATTCATGTTGTTTTGTAACTATAAGATGTCAGTTAAACAGGTTAACAAAATGAAAAACAAGTCCTCATTAAATAAACTTCATTCCAAGAGGAACAAGACTGAATTATTTTTACACTTAACATACTTGGTACCATAAATATCTACATCCTCTGAAGAATGGTTGCCTCAGAAGAATTGTATATACACTGGTCTGTTTCCAATGTCAATTAAAATAAGAAATTTCCAAAATTACCAGTATTTTATAATAAAAATTTCCACTGGTCATGATTCTGTCTGTGTAAACTCTGAAGATTTTTGACATTTTATACAGTATACCTGACCATTATATTACCATTCAGAGCACACAGCAATTAAATTAATAGTACTTGTCATCTACATAATTTTTTCCACTACTTACAGACCTAGACAAAGAGACAAATGACTCTGTACATACGTAACGTGCAACCATCTTTATAGCTGATCCAAGTATGGGACTTTGCTGGTGTTCCCAACTACACTCATGCTCAACCTCCCTCCAAGGACTTTCTTGAGTGCCTGCAAAAATAAAGGAATCCACTTTACAACAGACCAGACAACACTAAGCATTCCCTTGACACACCAGAGGAATGAACATTGGACAACAATCCTTCAAAGTAGAAAATTAAAGCAGATGACCTTGACAAAGGTAAGTGAGGTATCAATAGCAAAGAATGAACAGCTATGAAGACAGAACTGAAATTAAATGCTGAACATACAAATGCTGAGGGGAAGAGATGAAATAAAATCCTGAACATACAAAAACTGAGGGGAAGAGACGAAATACAATGCTGAATATACAAAAGATGAGCGGAGGAAAAATATATATATATATTCTTTGTACAAGGCCATGGAGAGACAGATGTGATATTTAATTCAAGCTCTGCTATGAGTCCACTTGGCTTGGGAGTTTATTTCAGCTTGAAACCCTCCTTAAGGTTTCATGAAGATTAAAAGAAGACTGGAAGACTGCCAGAGATCATGCAGCACAGGGAACTGCTGCCATAAGGTGACCAAGGCAGATGCATGCTAGCATGTTGGAACCATTGTGAACGATACAAACCAGTGAGCCCAGCTCAGAGCCAAAATTTCCTAATCAATTTTCCATCATTTGCTTTATGTTAATTTTCACTCATTTGCTTTATGTTACCTATTTGCAACTCTGAGGATTTTTCTAGCATATTTTTTACAGGGGCGAGTAGTGTGGAGGAAGTGTGTCAACGATCTTTCAGGTAGACCACCAGGTTAGTCACCTCCAACAGGGAGAAAAATATTTTTTTTTGCTATGTACAGTAGTTTTTAAAAATTATGGGGCTGTATTACCACCAAGGAAAGAAACACCAATGCAGGCAGTGGGTCAAGTCCCTTGTTTTCTCTTTTTTGCCTTGGTGGTTTATTAACTCCATCGCTGCTGATGGGATTACCGTAATCGATGCCATACAATTCACTGAGCTCAAACTGCTGGTGGTATAGAATGAATATAGTGCCACCCAAAACTGCTTGATGAATCCTGGGGAAATCTCGTATAAATCCTCAACTATGTAGCAGGCACTGACTTTGTTACAGCATTACCTGTAACAATGGCATATTTTTCAACATGAACACAAATACACTGGCCCTGTCTCTTGTATCTACATAATATGCAGGGTGTCCCAAAAGGAATGGGCATAACTTTGGTAAATGACAGACGAGAGAATTCGAAGCAAAAAAGTGCTATATCAACTTGTCCAAACCTCAACAGTTACGGAACTGCAGTTACTAATGACCTTATGGGTGAACTATGAAGGCCATTTTCACCCATAAGGTAATCAGTAATTGTAGCACTGCAACGGTTGAAATTTGGACACATGTTCATATAACAATTTCTGCTTAGAACTCCCTCAAGTTTCATTTCCCATAA
>JAGKTI010002519.1:0-15122 GCA_018397915.1 Birgus latro
GGAATGTGATATGCTGGTTCCGGTGCATCCTCATTATACAGTATAATTATCATGACTCACTTGCTCACTCTTACGTATAGGGCCGTGGCTCAGCAATATATTCCTTGCCTGACGACTGTACCCCACTCCTCATTCGCCACGCAGCTGGTTTGCAGATAATAAAGTGAATACGTACGAATTGCAAACACAGTAATTTTATCCAACAAAGCAAACCTTCATTTCTATCAACTAGATTTTATCTTCTCTGCCAGTGCAAATGTATTCTAGGATGATGTATAAACGCATCTTATAATGTGTTATGCCACGTCCTCAGAGCTCAACTTCTTGTTCACTGAGTACGAGGGCCTGATTTGGGTTCTTTCGAAGACCGGGTCCAGAGCAGGCAACCAGAGGAACAGGGCTCAAAAACACAGGCTAACCAGTCTTACAGATATATTACCATAAAAACATCCAGTAACTGGGCACAATACAATGTGATAGATTACACATTGGAGTTGTGACTAATGATAACGGTAACTGCAGGTGTCGCCCAGGTGTGGAAGCGGTTCCATCAGGTGCGCACTCTCTGAAGGGGCGCGGGACCACTGCCGTATGCCGGATCGTCAGTGAGGGATGCGGGGCGGCGTAGAGGGAGGTATTTCACTGGAGGGGCCTCTGTAGGTGCGTCGGCCCTTGGGACTGGGGCCAAGCAGGGTGAGTAGGTGCGCTGCCTTGTGCTTACCCTTGGTGGAAGACGGCTCGCCAACTGGTCTGGGGAGGTCTCGACTGGGAGTCCTGGGGATGTCCCTTGGTGACTGGGGGCTGCGGCCTCCCCTTTGTAGAGAGGCCTACAGGGGCTGCCTGTGGCTTCTCCTTCTCCGGGAGTTTGACAGCAACTGGTGACGTAGAGGTGCTGGTTGTAGTGAGCATACCCCCAGACTCACTATAGGATCCCTCCAGACCTTCTCCAGCAGCTACTCCACTAGGGAGGTAACTCCGTCCCTTGGGATGTGAGGAGAGCAGGAGGGACATCCCACTCAGCCCCCGGAGGTGTTAGGCGAGCAAGGGGCATTGCCCTCGGCGGATGCCGCAGGTGTAGCAGATGAGGGAAACATGGTGAGAACTGCCGTGGTTCTGCTATGCCCTGGGACTGCAGATGAGGGGAGCATGGTGGGTGACCTTTCCCCGGCGAGTACGGTGGGCATCGCCATGGTCCTTCTCCCTGTGGTGGTTGCAGATGAGGGAAGCACAGTGGGCGTTCCCTCCCTGACAAGCACGGTGAGTGTCATTGCGGTCCTGCTTGGGACTGTAGGTGAAAGGGGCACGGTGGGTGACCTTTCCCCAAGCACAGGGGATGTCGTCGTGGTCCTACAGGGGGAGGTAGGTGAAAGGAGCATGGTGGGTGTCCTTTCCCCAATGGGCACGGTGGGCATCATCGCAGTCCTACTTGGGACTATTGGTACACAATTCCCACCCCAATCCTGGTGAGCGCTGGTCCGGATAGAAGGTAATGCAGCAGGATTGCGTACCTCCCATGGATTCCATTGAGGGGAAGAGGGGCACATGGTGGTTGGGGACGTATGCCCGTCTTGCTCAGACTCTTGCCGTGCCTCCTTGTGGTCTCCCCTTGGTATTTCACCACTGTTGCACCTGAAAAAGTCACGTCCCCATGGCTGGAGGTGATAGACGCCAGAGGTAGCGGTCTGGTGGGTTGGTGTGAGGTGTTGGAAGAATGAGATCCAGTGCTGCGTGGGTAGATTTGGCTCCAGGTGGGGTTGGTACACTATCTTGAGGGTGGAGGTATGTGTAGTTTTCCACAGGAGATGCAGAAGTTGTGGTATCCCTCAGAGGCATTGTTTGTTTCCCTGGGTAGGGGTCCAGAGCACGTGTTTGATCTTCATTTCTGGAGGTACAGTGTGTAGTGATTGGCTGGTGACTCTGGGCTGGATGCTGGAGATGGGTGAGGTAACCTGGGTTTTATGAGGTCACAAGGGACACACCTTAATTATCCTGGTTGGTCTGGCCACTGGAATTTTCCATTTCACCTGATGTAGCTTCAGGTGTTTGGTGTGGGGGAGCTGGAGGTGGATTGCCTAGGTGGTGTTGGAACTGGTGGGGGTGGGGGTGAGGGTGTGGGTGCGTCTCTTGTTGGTGGGCGAAAGAGACGGCCGGATCTGGTAATGGTGGTGGGTGAGGACAGGTGTAGGTGACAAGGAGCTTGGACCATGTGGTGAGGTGGCTGGGTGGGGGTTGGGGATTCTTGGGTTGGGTGGTGGTGACTTTGTGCTTGGCTGTGGCAGTGTGGTTGTGGTTGAGGATGTAGAGCTGGTGTGGGGTCTGGTGTGGGACATGGGTGTGGAATGAGGAGTGAGTAAGTGTGAGGAGTGTGTGGGCGTGAGACGGCTGGATCTTGGAGTGGTGGGGGTTAGGGCAGGTGTAGGTGGAGTCGAGCACCAGTCTCGCGGTGAGGTGCTCGGGGGTGGGTGGGGGTTCCCTGGCGTCTTTGTGTTCAGGAGTGGCAGTGCGGCGGTGGTTGTTGACATGGGAGGTGAGGTAGTCAGGGGTGTGTCGAGGGTCTGTGGGGAGGGTGTGGAGTCAGTGGGGGTGTGGTGGGGGATGTGATTGTGGAAGGAGGAGCGAGTGAGGGTGAGGAGTGTGATGGTGTGAGGTAGCATGTGTACTAATTTGTCATGTAGCTGGGGGAGGTGAGTGGCGGTGTGGCTTGCTGGGTGGGGGAGTGGGTGCGGCATGGTCGAGAGGTGGTGGCTGGTGGGTGGAAGAGACGCACGTGGGGATTGCGGTAGGTGCGTGGGGTGTTGTGAAATTGGATGGTTACTTGGTAGGGGTTGGGAACATTGATAATTGTATAGGATCCTGAGAATCGGGGTGTTAGTTTATTAGGGATGGGTAACTGGACCACTATAACTGTCACCAGGCTTGTAGGGACTGGTGTGGGTGATGTCAGGCTGAAGATCTTGTTGGTTTTGTAGGTGATGCAGTTGATGCCTGAGGTGGTGTTGGGGGTCAGATGCGGGGGACATGGAGAGGGGGCTGTAGGTACTGTCGGAGTCGTAGGAGAAGAAGAGTTTCTCTGAACATTCGCTCATGAGGGGTAATGCCGTCTTCTCTGGGATGTGTTCAACCCCCATTGCACAATTTTTATGTGGGCTGGCCAGTCTTCGTTTTGCATTTCTTGAATTCTGGTTCGTACTTGGTTGGGGAGGGTACAGTGACTCCTTTCGCATATCCCGTTTCCCTGTGGCCAGCATGGGGAAGAGTGAGATAGCTTGTACCTGAAGATGATGGCGAGTTCTTTCCATATTTTACTGGTAAACTCCAGGGTGTTGTCAAGAGTGAAGGGCCTGGGGAATGCTGAAGTAGGGAAAAATGCAGCAGATGAGGACGCTGGCCATGGCAATGGCGTAGTGCTCCTTGGCCGGGCAAGCAATCAGGAATTTCGAATAGGTGTCCACGAACGTTATGAAGTACTTGTAGCCTGGCTTAGGAGGAAGGGGCCCGATTACATCTACAGACAAAAGCTGCCACAGCTTGTGAGCAGTGATGTTTCCTGAAGGGCCTGGCGTCTGTGCCATGTCCTTTCCTAGTGCACAAGCGTGGCGGGCCTGTATGAATTGTTTGGCCAAGTGGAGGGGCTGGGTATCCAATACATATCACTGAATATTTGTACGAGTTTCTTTGTCCCTAGATGTATGCCGTTGTCTGAGTGTAAGTGAGCCATCGCTTCTAGGGCATGTCAGGATTGAGCGCTATATGTCCCGTATGGGTGAATAGGTGGTCGCCCTGTAGGTGTAGCTTAGAGAATAATTTTGGTAGTATCCAGTTGGGGCGATCTTTGCTTTGCCATTTTTGTAGGAGGCCTGTGTGTTATGGAGCGAGAAGTCACACCATAAAACACAGCGCATAACAAATATCCAATGAGAAAATGGTAAGCTTTGCCACAAACGCCTTCCTTTATCATACAAATCCAGTAATGTCTGTCCTGCTCCTTGGAAGTGAAAATTGAGGCCGTTGAGATGTGAGGTGATATCTGAAAGAAACATATGTTTTACAATCCAGCCTCTGTTCTCCAGTTGAGGATAGGCTTGGCCTTTTTCCGTTAAAAAGATCTTAATTTCATCAAAGCACACCACATATCTCTCCAAAACCTTCCCACAGCTTAACCACCTGACACTGCTGTGCAAGGGTATATCTTTATATGCACTTTCCACCTCTTCAGTCTGTGTGTAAGAGAACAGCATGCAACAAGAAAATTCACTATTTTTGTTACAGTAACCATCACATTCTTGAGTTCAGAGTTCGAAATATTGGCACATAGATTTTCTTGGTGAATGACGCAGTGCAATTTCAAGATGGGGTGCCCAGTTTTATCTGAAAGCAGCTTGGTAAAGCCCTTGCTTTTTCCTACCAGAGCAGGAGCACCATCCTTTGTAGATGTGAAAATTCTCCTAATGTCAACACCTCAGTCCTCAAAATGGTCAGTGAACGTTATCATTATATCCTTTCCCTTGGTAGTGTCATGCATAGGTTTAAGACAGCACTGCTCCTCGTGTATCTCTGTCTCACTATACTTGAGAAAGGTAGCCAACTGGAGAATGTCATTTATATCCAAACTTTCATCCAGGGCCACGCTAAACACAGGTGCATTTGTTAAAGCAACAGTTTGCTACTCACTTACATTGGCAGACATTTCAGAATTGCGCCTTTCCACAGTTCTAGCAGACACAAGCATTGAAATACCCATCCCGACGGGAGACCACAGGAGGGGTGGCACAACACCCACCCTACGGGGGAGCCACAGAAAGGGTGGTGCAACACCCACCTGAGGAGGAGACCACAGGGAGGCGCATAGGGCATGTGGAGGCCCAGGGCTAGAATGGCCTACGTCCCCCACTACTTTGCGCCCCTCTTACCCTCAACCAAGACTACTCAGGGAACGCAGCCCCGGCAGGTTACTCTCCAGCTGGGCCAGTACTCACCAGGATCGGGATGGGGCTTGTAGAGATACAGCCTTGGGCAGCACTGCGATGACAGCCACCGTCCGTGTCGGGGAAGAGATGGCCACTGTACGCTCTTCAGCTGTTACCCCCTGCAGGACCGCGGTGACAGCCACCATCCTCACCGGGGAAGGGACAGCCACCATATGCCCTTCACCTGCAGCCACTCCTGGGAGCAGCACTGCAACGATGGCCATCGTCCGCATCGGGGAGAGGATGGCCACCGTATTCCTTTCGGCTGTGACCCCAGAGAAGGGCAGAACCATGCTAACGGCCACCGTCCACACCGGGGAAGGATTGGCCACTGTCCATCCTTCATTTGCCACCTCCACAGGCAGCAGGACTGCGGTGAAGGCCACCGTCTGCACCGGAAAATGGTCGGCCACCGTACACCCTTCACCTGCACTCCCAGGGGTTAGAGGAGCCGCGGCAATGGCCACTGTCCGTACCGGGGAGGAAGCAGCCACCGTACATCCCTCTTCCACTATCCCCTGTGATGCCTCTGAAGGAGGAACCTCCACTGGGAGCAGAACTGCGGTGATGGCCACCGTCCGCGCCAGGGAAGGGTCGACCACTGTATGTCCTTCACCTGCTGTCCCAGGGGATAGAGGAACCACGAGGATGGCCACCGTCTGTGCCGGGGAGGGATCAGCCACTGTATGTTCCTCATCTCCATTCTAGGAGATTTCAATGTTCACCACTACCTTTGGCTCTCCTCTCCTTTCAGTGATCCACCTGGTGAGCATGCCTACATTTTTTCTATCTTTAATGACCTAGAGCAGCTTGTACAGCACCTTACCCTTATCCCTGACTGCATTGGAGAGAGCTCCAACATACTTGACCTTTTCCTTACAACTAATCCTTCTGCTTACACTGTTAATCTTTTCTCTCTGTTGGGCTCCTCTGATCATAACCTTATTATCTTAACCTGTCCTGTCGCTCCGGTGTGGCCTGTGGACCCTCCAAAGAAACGTCGTCTGTGGTACTTTGGAGCTACGGATTGGGAGGCCCTCAGACAGTACTTCTTTGATTTTTCCTGGAATGATTATTGCTTTCATGGCCGGGAGCCATCTGAGTGGCTCCCAGCCATGCGCATTATGGAGGTTATTCTCTCGGGCATGGATGCATAAATTCCTTTCTCACATCCTTTGACTAATGCAAGAAAGCCTTGGTTTAATCACGCTTGTTTTAATGCTCTCCGCAACAAGGAGAGTGCCTATAAAAGGTTCCGGAGCCAACCCACCCCTGAATCACATCTATCTTATGTTTCTGCCCGGAATCAAGCTAAGTTTGTTCTTTGCTCTGCTAAAAATAATTTCATCCGTACTAAATGCTCTTAACTCTCCAACTTGAATTCTCCCCCGCTCCTTCTGGCACCTTGCTAAAAACCTTGCTAACAATTTTACCTCATCATCCTTCCCTCCTCTTTTCTACTCTGATGGCTATGTAGCTATTTTTTCTATTGATAAATCAGATCTCTTTGCTCAGACTTTCTCCTCCAATTCCACCTTAGACGATTCCGGTGCTATTCCTTCATCACTTTCCCACTCTGACTTCCTTATGGCTGACATTAAAATTTCTTCAGCTGATGTATTTTCTGCCATCACTGGCCTCAATACTAACAAGGCATATGGGCCTGATGAAGTCCCTCCTGTTGTCCTCAAGAACTGTGCTTCTGTGCTTACACCCTGCCTAGGTAAGCTCTGTCGCCTTTGTCTTTCAACTTGTACCTTTCCTTCTTGCTGGAAGTTTGCTCTCATTCAGTCAGTCCCAAAGAAGGGTGACCATTCCCAACCTTCTAACTATCGTCCAATTGCTTTAAAATCCTGTGTCCAAAAGTTTTCAAGTCCACTCTTAATAGAAAAATGTTAAAGCATCTTTCCTGTCACAACCTTCTTTCTGATCGTCAGTATGGGTTCTATCAGGGTCGCTCCACTGGCTATCTTCTCACCTTCCTTTCAGACTCCTGGTCATCCTCCTTTCAGGACTTTGGCGAAAGCTTTGCCATTGCACTTGACATCTCAAAGGCTTTCGATCGAGTCTGGCACAAATCTTTAATTTTCAAACTGCCCTCTTACGGCTTCTATCCTTCTATCTGTACCTTCATCTCTAGCTTCCGTTCTGGTTGTTCTATAGCTGCTGTTGTAGACGGCCATCGCTCTTCTCCAAGATCTATCAACAGTGATGTTCCTCAGGACTCTGTCCTATTACCAACTCTCTTCCTTTTATTCATTAATGACCTTCTGTGCTGTGAGACACGTCCAGAACAGATAGTCGTGGTGGTTAAACGGGGAGTGGGTGGCAACGGGGAGTAGGGTGGGGAAGCGGGGGTGGGCGGAGAGTGGGGTGGTGTAGTGTGGTTGGTTGCCGGAGTTAGTGGGGCGGGTGCTAGGTCAGGTACGCAGCACGGGGTGGTAGGTGTGGGAATCACCGAGGGTGAGGAATGACCACGTGGTGTGGGCGGTGTGGCGGATGCGGGGGAAGTTGGTGGTGGTGCGGGAACAGAACGGGGGAGTGGTGGGGTTGGTCTAGTGTGCAGGAGTGCGGGGAGGCGATGGAGTGGTGGAGACTGGCGGGGAGGGGGAGGGGGAGGAGTAGTAAAGGAATGGTTCTTTACGGGAAGTTGAAGGGGTTGGTTTGGGTTGGGGGGGGGGGGGGGGGGGGGGGGGGGGGGGGGGAGTTTTGCTAGGGGCAGACGTGGCGATTTCTGTAGATGCAGGTGGTTCCATTGTAGTTGATGATGACTTGAAAGGGGTTGGGGACTTTGATGATGGTACAGGACCCCGTGAAGTGGGGAGCAATTTTGTTGGGGGTGGGGAGGTGTGCAACGAAAACTTTGTCACCTGGTTTGTAAGGGTTGGCGGGGGAGGAATTGCCCTGCGTGTCCTGGTGTGTGTGCAGGTGCTGTAGGGGATCGGAGGCTGGGGAGTGGGTGGGGGCCTGAAGGCGCTGTCAGAGAGGCAGGAGGAAGAGGGCCTCGCCGAAGATCTGCTCGTGGGGGGTGATGCCATCGTCACGGAGGCAGGTGTTAATTCCCCACTGGACAATCTTAACGTGGGCAGGCCAATCTTGAGCTTGGGTAGCTTGGATGTGGGTTCTGATCTGATTTAACAGGGTCTGGTGGCTCCTTTCGCACACCCCATTGCCTTGAGGCCAGTATGGGGAAGAGTGGGAAATGTTGAATCCGAACAGAGTGGATAGTTCCTTCCAGATTTGTCCCGTGAACTCTGGGGCGTTATCAGAGTGAATGGCATGGAGAACACCAAAATAGGGGAAGACGTGGTGCATGAGGGCATCAGCTATGGTGATGGCGGTGTGCTCCTTAGCTGTACAAGCAATCAGGAATTTGGAGTAGACGTCGACGAATGTAATGGTGTATTTGTAGCCGGACCTAGGTAGTAGGGGACTGACAACGTTGACAGATAATAATCGCCAAAGTTTGTGGGCACAAATCTTCCCGGCAGGACCCGTGAAACGAGTGATGTCCTTCCCTAGGCAGCACGCCCGACACGCCTTAGTGACATGCTGGGCGAGAGTAGTAGGGTTGGGGGCCCAGTAGAGGTCGTTGAAGACCTGGGTTAGCTTTTTCATACCCAGGTGGATCCCATTGTCCGAGTGTAGGTGGGTGAGGATGTCTATTGCAGAGTCTGGGTCCAGGACTATGTGGCCCGATGGTGTAAAAAGTTGGTCCCCTTGCAGGTGAAGTTTTGTAAATAGGTGTTGGGGAATCCATGGGGGCCAGTCTTTGTCCTGCCAGCACTGGATCAGCTCGAGTTGAGGGAGTAGGGATTGTACCAGTAGGTGGGAGAGGGCATCGGCGTTGGTATGCAATTTCCCAGGCCAGTAGGCAATCTCGTAGTCAAACTCTTCTAGTGCCTCACGCCAGTGGAGGAGCTGTGCATTCTGAATGGCCGATTGTCGAAGCCACTGAAGGGACAGGTGGTCTGTGATCACAGTGACCCTGATGCCGGATAGGTAGGCCCTGAAGTGGTCGAGGGCCCAGATGATACCCAGACACTTGCGATTATTTGCGGCATAATTCCGTTCTGCTGGATTTAGGGTGCGGCTGGTGCAAGTGTTGATGTGCTCGCACCCTTCCTGGACCTGCGCCAGGACGGCATCTATGGCCACCAGCGAGACGTCGGTGTATAATCTGAAGGGGAGGTCATAGTTCGGGAAGGAGACGATGGGGGCCGAGACGAGCTTTTTCTTTAAAGTGTTAAAAGCTGTTATTTGGTCGTCACTCCAGACGAATGGCTCGCCTTTCTTAGTGAGGTCATGGAGTGGTTTTGCAATGTTGGCAAACCCTTTGATAAATCACCGGTAATACAACACAAGCCCCAAGAAGGCACGGACCTGGTGGACGTCTTGCAGGAGGGGCTGGTTGGCGATGGCTTGTAGCTTGTCGGGGTCCAGAGAAATGCCTTCCCCGGCGACAATGTGCCCTAGGAAGGCAACACAGCGGGTGGCCAAAACACACTTAGAGGGCTTGAGCTTCAGCCCAGCCTGGCGTATACGTTGAAACACCTGTCAGAAGCGGTGAAGGTGATCTCCCCACATATTGCTAAAGACGATGACATCGTCCAGGTACGCCAGGCAAACTTCCCAGGTTAGGCAGCTGAGTACGGACTCATGAGGCAGGAGAAGGTGGCCAGGGCGTTGCATAACCCGAATGGGAGAACATTAAATTGGTAACGTTTTCCATTGCTGGTGGAAAAGGCCATTTTCCCTTGATCTTGGGGGTGCACGGGGACCTGCCAGTACCCCAACTGGAGATCCAGAGTGGGGAACCAGGTGGAGCCGTGCAGGGAGTCCAGGGAGTCGTCTATGCGGGGGAGGGGAGTGGCATCCTTGATGGTTACATCATTCAGGCGGCGGTAATCAATGCAGAATCGTAGGGTGCCATCTTTTTTTCGGACCAGAACGATGGGAGAAGACCAGGGGCTGGTGGAGGGCATGATGATACCGGCATCCAACATTTCCCAGACTTGCCTGTCTTCTTCGGCCCGTTGGTGTGGGTTCTTCCGGCGGGAGGGTTGCCGAATGGGGGGCCCGGTCGTGTGGATTTCATGGGCCAAGTATTTTGTATGCCCTAAGTCTGCGGGCCCCGTGGAGAAAAGGTCTTGATATTCGAGGAGTAGGTGGTGCAGGGTCTCAGCTTGATGGGGGGACAAGTGATCAGGCAAGGGGAGAAGGGGGGAGGAGTTTGAATTTAGGAGAGGGGTGTTGCAAGGCTCAGCTGCCTCCAGGTCACCAATCAGGAGTCCTCTTGGTGGAGTGAGGGCTCAGCTGCCTCCAGGTCACCAATCAGGAGTCCTCTTGGTGGAGTGAGGGGTGTAGTTGCTAGATTTGCCACTTTGATGGCGCTGAGGTGTGGCGGGAGGAAGGTCGGTGACATCAGGCAGGCGGAGAGGGGCCCCGTGGGGATGTCTGGGGAGAAAAGGGAATGGGTCCACGTGTGCTTGTTGATCTGTAGCCAAGCTTCATGGTGGGGGGGGGATGGTAAGGGTGGACGTGATGGTCGCGGGGAAGGTGTGGCAGGGGGGGCGGGGGCATGAAGGGGGGAGGGGGGTCATTCAGGTGGGGAGGGGGGAGTTGTTGTTTTGTTGTGTGCATGTGCAGAGGGCTAGGGGCTGGTGGGGAGGCAGCCAGAAATGGAATCACCTCCTGTGGCAGTTGATGTGGGTGTGCAACTTCTGGAGAAGGTCCAAACCCAGGTAGCCATCATAGGCACGGCAGGAAGAGTCGAAAAAAATGAAGGGATGGTAGGTGGAAGCTGGTTGGTGAGTCTTGGCTTGTAAGGGCCCGAGTTTCCCCACGGATGGGCAAGGGGCCTTCCCCCGCGTCTACGAGGCGGGCTGAGGTGTGGAGGAGGGGGCCAAAAGCCTTCTTATATCGGGAGTAAAAATGTGTATAAAGACAGGACCTGGCGGCTCCCGTATCCACCAGAAGTCTTGCCTTGACCCCTTGTAATTTCATCTTGTCGTAGACCAGGGGTCGGTACTTTGTAGAGGTGGCCTCCGCCACCATAGGGAGGTGTGGGAGCAATCCTAAAAATCCAACATCAGCTCGAGGGCCGCGTCGGTGTCAGCATCGCCTTGTTCACAGTTGGTGTCTGGTTCCTCAATGAGAAGGGAATCTGGGTTTGTGGAGTTTTCGTCTACTGACGACAATCGGCAGCGCCCCGGCGGGTTGGTTCTCCTTCTGCGTGCTGCCTTTAACTGCTCACGTATGTCATATAGTGGGCAGCGACTGCTACAGGCTGTAAACTCCCCTGGATTGATGGTGATGAGGTTTGTGTCTTCTTTCTGCGGCAGCTGTTTCTTGGTAGGGCGAGCTCTTGGGGGGGGCAGGGGTGGGGGGTGCTTCATGTCGGGGCTGGTTGGGGTTGGGGCATTAGTTGGGGTGGCCTCGTAGGGAACCTGCTTATGACCCCGATGTGTTGTGTGGTGTGGCGTGCTGCGAGGAGGCGGCAGCTGAGTTGGACATCGCAGTTCAAATCTCCTGCCGGGTCGTGGATAGTGAAAAGCTCTTTCACTGTGCCCAAGAGGATTCTGAGGAGAGTGTTGAATATATGTTCATCCCGGGTATCTATTTCAGTGTCCGGGTACGCGACAGTGACGAGTCGCCGAGCTTGGATCAACATGTTGTCCAAATCACCATCATATTTCAGGGCAACGAGTTGTGACATAGCAACAACTTTCCATAATGAAGGGGTAATGGCCTCTGTTACTATTTTTACAAATCTGGCCCATGTGAGATCGGGGACTATTTTTAGGGCTACACTAGATACCACTTTTCCCAGGTGAGGTAGAGTGACAGCTATTTTCTGTCTGTCATTATCAAACCCGATGGCAAGTAATGGCTTGACCATATCTAAGTATGTAGTGATGTTGCATTGTTTTGGGTCGAATTTTGGCAGGGGTACATGTGTTTTGGCTACCATTTTCTCAGTCTTTTTCCCACCGTCCGGGTCAAGAACCACCGCTAGCCACCAGTGTTATGCCACGTATTTGTGGGCCGACTACTCGTCCCTTGTACACGTAGGTGAGAGGTGAACTTATTACCTGTCGCATTTCTGAGGGGCAACTTCTCGTCCCATCAAATACGCAGACTCACAGCGGGTTCTTATTCAAGACCAGGTTGGCATTTCTAAGGAAAGGACTGGGCACAAAAACAAGGCAGTGAACTGTTACACACATGTATTACAAATATCTTCCCAGAGACAAATATTACAACACTAGATACAATATATTTTGGGTTGGCCAGAGATGATGATGATGATGATAAGATTCGCCACACTGGTGTGGCACGGGCTCAGGGTGGAGAGCCCGTAAGATAGCCAGAGATGGGTTAGTACAAGGTTTTACTAATTACAATCTGTCTCTATACCGGCTTAGGGAAAGTATGGTAGAATACACCCAGTACTTACAGTACTTCTATTACACTTATACTTTGGACACAGAAATACACTTGTTACAATTTCCCAATATAGTATAGAACTGGACGGCACTGATACAAGGGTTCAGTTACGTTAACACTATGTCAGTAGATACAAATCTGGATGGCGGTCTATCATGGAAGGAGCTGGCCACGCTGTAGTGCACTGAGAGGGGGGACTGGTATTTTAGAGAAACAATCGGAGATGGCTAGACACATGGTGACTAACGTGCCTGTACACTGGAGAGGGGGAGGATTAATAAACAAGGGGTGGCACGATCACTTTGTGGGTGCCATTTCCAAAGGACATGGTGTGGATAGCTTTACGAACACTGGCGTGCCTTTACACTGGGGAGGGAGAGAATTAATAATCAAGGGGATGGCACGATCGATACAATATAGTTTTCCTGTTTGGTCACCGTGGTGTTTCATTCACTGGGGGATGAGTGAGTGACATTACACAAGCAGGGGCACACAGGACTCCGTTCGGGATGTACCATAGACCAGGATCACTAGTGGGCTCGTCCAATCTTATACTCTGGGCTTTTCTGGTCACTTAATCACGAGAACACACTGTAAGGAATCACTCACGTTACACATACGACCGTATACATATATCTGGGTCTAAGAGGCGCACACTGGTAAAGTCCATCTTCTTCACTATCACTGGTGGGCTGAAGGTTGATCCCTCCATCAGGAGGGTGGACAGAGAGACACGCCTTCACAGGGCCCCACACATATGTGCGGGGCTAGGGGCTCGGTCTGAAGAGAGCCAGGAGGCGGGCCTGACGCCGGGTCTGGGATGGGCCCGGAGAGATCCCACCAGCAGGTAAGTCGCGCCCTGGTGTTCGGGGTGGCTTCTGGGGTGTCTGAGGACCCAGGGTACTGGAACCCAGGGGGGCTGGACCGTGGCAATGGCTGGAGGGCGGCATCGCCATCAGGGCCACCTTACAGGAACCTCGGGCTGGGGGAGTGGTCAACAGGGCCCGACGCCAGCTGCTACGTCTGCTGGAGCTCTGTCTCGGCTGCTGCTCACAGTGGCAGAGCTGAAGGGAACTAAGGCCTTGGGTAAGGCCTCGCCAAGGCTCCGGGAAAGGGTCCTCCCCAGTTGCTCCCTCTGCAGGGGAGGGGGTGCATCCTGCCCGGCCACAAGAGACTGGGTGGGCCAGGCAAGGGACTTCCCCATTGGGAGATATTCTGGGAACAGAGGGTGAGGAGTGGACTGTTGCCAACTCTGCCTCGTCCGTATGGCTAGTGGCTGGCACGACAGTTCCTCTGCCCCGTTGGAACTCAGGGCTAGTGCGAGACACAGCTCGCTCTATCCTGTCTCCGTAAGGGGAGTGAGAATCTCCTGTGGGAGAAGAGCAGACTATGGCCTGCTCTGCCTCGATGCGGCTAGTGGCCAATGTCGTGGTCCTACAGGGGACTATAACTCTGGTACGGCTAGTGGCCTGTACCGTAGAGCAGGGAGCACTAGTAGCAGAGGGACAGACGATGGCCGGTCCTGCCTCGTACCCAGCACAGCTTGTGGCCGGTGCTGCGGCGCTACTCTGGGGGGAACGACTGCAGATAGTGGATGACTGGTGGCCTGTCCTGCCCGACCAACACAGCTTGTGGCCCGTGCTGCGGCCCTGCAGCGGGGATGCAACTGGGAATGGACTGTGGCCAGTTCTACCCCTTTCCCGGTATGGAATATGGCCGATACCGCGGTGTTGTGTGGAGCTGTAGAAACAACTCCACCCCTTACCTGGCGAGTAGATTTTTGGCTAGAGACTAGGCGCCGGCCCTGCTACCTTCCCGGGACATCGGTTGGGAGTAAGAGGAGTGTTGGGGAGAAATACAGGTGTGCCGTTCCTGTCCTGGGCTGCTCAGAGTCAGCGGCGGACCCCCGGTGGTCCTTGGGGGGCTGATGTCATCTGCACCGGCATCTGGGTGGTGTGCAGCCCTTACCCCTAACTCCTGTATTTCAACTTTCGAGGCATGCTCTAGATCATTTTGGTGAACTTGTATCTCCCTGACGCATGCCCTTCTAAATCTTGATCTTTCCCAAGTATTTATGTAATTTAGCTGTTCCCTCTTTATATACATTTTTGAGCAGTTTTACGATGTTCTCATTTGCTCCTTGTTCCCACAGTCAACTTATAAATACTATGTGCTCCACTTGAGTCGACAGCCTTTTCATAATCAACAAAACCTAAGCACAGTGCTTTCTCCCTTCGTACGCCAGGTGGGAAAACAACACGGAACGCCATGTGGGGGCCTGAAAGACCCAACTTAATTGGTGGATCTCTGCCATATGCACAAAGTTAAAAAAGTTAAATTTTGTACATATGTTGCCCAGGACACGGCGCGTAGAGCCAAACAAGCATGTGTCCCTTTTGTTTGTTTGTTTATTTGTTTTTAAGTTTTTTAATGAAAGCAAAATTTTATTGAATTTCTACAAAATTTTTGAAAGTTTGCACATTTAAATGATTAATGTGGCATATATATTTAGCCTACATCATTTTACTCATTCAGCAGGCTGTGAACATAATAAAATAAGTCTGTTCTCATAATACTATAGACAGAAAAATGACACAATTTCATTAAAATGAAATGACACGAAAAATTAGGTTGAATCTATGTTCAGAACATAAACAATATTGACATTTATATTCAGAAAACCCCTGAATGATTAAAAAATCAAGT
>JAGKTI010002519.1:15482-66150 GCA_018397915.1 Birgus latro
TTACATCTGCGTCCCACGATGTTGCAGGCCCCAACAGCAGTAGTTCAGTACAGGAAGGACATTGCCCAGTGAGTTGTTCTTCCTATGGTCAACCTTTCAGTATACAGCACACAAGATCAGCTGAGGCAAAAATAAACAATGGCTTCTTAAGTTCACCATCTTTATTTTCCAGATAATCCCTCTAAATTTGTTCCGACTTCACATCATTATTCTCACAAACACTGGAGCTATGCAAACTTTACTAACTGCAGTTACACTTAATGCTTGAAAACACTTCACTATTTTCACAAGAACCAATGATATAATATACGAACTTCAACACACTTCACTGCCAACACTTCACGTTTCACAAGTACCGAAAATATACAAACTTCGCTGCCCTGACACTGCACTGACTAAACTTCACTCAAACTGAACCGAATCCCGACTAAACCTCCTGCAGTCTTGTTGTTGTTGTGAATATTCGCCCCAACTTGTGGGGACACGGGCAAACAAAGAGCCCGTCAGAGGGCGCGCAAAAGCGCGCTGCAAAAACATAAGAAAAACGGGGCACCAGAAGGCAGACAAACTGACGAGGAAGGCAGGAAAGAAGACTAGGGCTGGCGGAACGATCGTGTGGCCGGCTGCACAGGTCGAAGATCGAGGAGGACAGGGCGGGACGGACAGCAGGAAGAACGACTTGGCGCCGATCGAGTGGCGCCGACTGCTGGAGATCGAGAAAAACCGGCCCGACACTGCCCTCAACCCCCTTGCCCTTGATGGTGTAGGACTAAGGACTCACCCAGCTCCCCAGCAGCAGACGAAAAGCCAAGAGGGAAGGCCCAGTCATGGTCGATGATGAGGGAAAGGCCCTGTTCCAGGTGGAGGGAGAAAGTCGGCCTCGACCTCCGGGTGGGTGGAATCTAGGCCTACGTCCTCAGGGTGGATCGAATAGGCCTACGTCCTCAGGGTGGATCGAATAGGCCTAACCCCCTCGGCCGGTGGAGAGCTGCCGGAGAACTGGTCCCGGCGCGGGCTGGGTGGACGTACTCATACGACGAGAGGTGGGCTGCAAGTGTCCTGCAGTCTCTTCCCCGTCCTTAAATAAGCTTGCATTACTCGAGAAACTTCTAGCACGAACTCGATGGGGAAGCAGTAAACAGTTACCAATTAGGAGACAACCAACCCATGCTAGAGTTTTCTTACTTTACATATACAAACTTAATATCAGTTACATACTTTAAAAATCACATAACACATTATTGAGAAAAAAAGCATAAAAATTTATGCATAACTTACGAAACAACTACAATCATAAACAGCAGGCAAACTGGCAACTCCAATCGTACCGGAACTTATGGTAAATATCGGGAAATGTCGAGAAAAATCTCGGCTAACTGACTGTCAAATCTCGCTTCTTAACACTACTTCCTTCCTAGTTCTTTGTCGTCCCGACAAAACTGCACAGTATATACAAACATAAACCTTAATCCTAATGAAACATCTAACTATACACAAAATAATCCTTTAACTTATCAGGTCATCTATGTCACTTCTGACGATGTCCTTGCTCCTCCACACAGTCTACACCTCGTGGAAGGTCTCGGTTCTCTTCCTGATTCACTTCCCTCGGGATACTGTCACCATCCTCTCGAACTTCAGCTCCTTGGTCCTCCTGTTCTCTCTTCCACTTGTTGCAATCCACTTTCCGATGTCCTGGCTTCTTACAATACCAGCAAGCTACACCGGTCTTCTCCTGTTCCCTCTTCCACCTGTAGCAGTCCTCTTTTCTGTGTCCTGACTATTCACAGTACCAGCAACTTCCTACAAATTTTTCAGTTTCCCATACCTGCCCCTTTTTTGCCTTGAATCCTGCACTACGAACTGTCTGAAAAGTGGACGTACTGGACCTGACATAGGACTCAAACTCTAGAGGCCTGGTAAGTGCTTCTTGCATCCTTCTGGGTTGTGCCTGCTTCACCTGCACTTTCAACTCTGCACTGTCAAGAGCATCGATTAACTGGTCCCTCAGAAGAATAGCCAATTGGTTAAGTGCAGCTCCAGGGTATGCCTTATATGCCATACTCTCCAGGTCATGAGCAAGCTGCTGTAGGGATTCTCCTCGAGCCTGTACATGGCTCCAAAATCTTGCTCTGTAAACTTCAGTCTGGTACATGGTTCCATATCTTCACTCCAGCAGTTCTACAAGGGACTGATAACTGTTCCTCTCCATCACTGATATCTGGCCCAGAATTTCCATTGTGGCACCCTTAAGGCCAGTAGCAAGCTGCACTGCCCACTGCCTATCATCCCAATCATCCTGATCCGGAAGTAACTCAAACTGTGCACAGTAAGCTTCCCAAGATACTATACCATCAAATTCTTGAGGTTTCATTTTAATTGGACCCCCATTATAGTCATGGACTTCACTAGTTTGGGGCCTAAAAACTGGGGCATCATAATTAACGCCAGAACTTAAATCTCTACATTCTGATTATTCAACCCTGTAATGCTACATTTAGATGCTTGGGATCCGTCAAGATTCACCATATGCTGTCCATTCCTTTCATATGCTCCCTGTACACTGACCTGAGGCACAGCAGTGCAATATTTCTCTACAGCCTCCATTTTCTCACAAATTATCTTCACATTGTCGACTGCATGCTTCAATTGGTTATCTACATGCTGTCTGCACACCATCACTATTTCCTCACTAACTGACTTCAGCTGATCATCTACTTGCTGTTTGTACTGAGTCACATTATTGCTTACCTCATACTTCTGCTGCCGTAGCTCAGTGTATACCTCCTTCTTCAAATGTTCCTGTTCTTCCTTCATTTCCCCCATGAAAGCATCCAGCTGTCCTTGTATCCTCAGTTGTAATTCCCTCTGTTGCTCCTGTAATGCCTCTTGAAGTTTTTCATATTGTTCTTCACGTTGTGCCTGTAGTTGTTCACTCTGTGCTTGCAACTGTTCTTTGATTTCGTTCCTGAGCTCTTTCTGTTCTCTTTGTGCCTCACGTTGTGCCTCTAATAGCTTCACAATTGTCGCCAGGGAAATTTTCTCCTGTCCTGCTCGAGACAATGGCTTCACACCTTCTGCTTTCATGTGGAAGGTTAGACTCACTGCAGCACTTAAATTATCCCACTTCTCACACCAGTGCTATGTCTCCACCCCACACTGCCACGGGCTCCAACAACAGTAATTCAGTATAGGAAGGGCGTTGCCCAGTGAGCTGTTCTTCCTATAGTCAGCCTTTAGGTGTACAGCACACAAGATCAGCTGAGGCGAAACTAAACATTAGCTTCTTAAAGTTCACTGTCTATTTTCCAGATAATTCCACTTAATGCTTTCCAACTACACTAAACTGTTTTCACAAGTACCAAAAGTATACAGACTACACTGACACTCAAACTGATCTGAAAACCAACTGAACTTTTTCTATTCTCTTCACCATCGTTATATAAGCTTCCTATATTCTGGAGTTTTCTACATTCCACAAGAAAAATAGTTGCCAACTTGAAGATATTCAAAACATGAAAAGAGTTTTCTTACATTATGAGTACATAACACTGTAAATTATTTACGATACGAACTCAAATTGAATTACATGTACATAATTTAACGAACAATCACATAAATAAAACATAGAGAAAAAGGGCACAAAAATTAATGCATAACTTACTAAATAACTACACTCACAAACAGCATGCAAACTGGCAACTCTGAGTTGTACCAAAACCTACAGTAAGGGAAACGTTGAGAAAAATCTCGGCTACCTAACTGGCAAATCTCGCTTTTTAACAGTAACAAAACCCCTGGTCCAGATAATTTTTGCCCTAAGATATTGTTGTTCCGTGGGATTAGGTTAATGGTTTATATCTGGAGTAAAGAGGTACATTCTAGAAATTTCAACGTTCTCTCTCTCATACCTTAAGAAAACGATCTTATTATAAGATATTGTTGTTCCGTGGGATTAGGTTAATGGTTTATATCTGGAGAAAAGAGGTACATTCTAGAAATTTCAACGTTCTCTCTCTCATACCTTAAGAAAACGATCTTGTTATTATTATTGTTACTGTATATTGTTTACTTAAGTGCATTATTGCATGGGAAAATGCAAGTTCTCTCGAAGGCTCTGTTCTAGTGATACTGTGGTTGAGTTGGAGGTAATTAATAGGACCGCTCAGTCTTCTGGAGAGAGGGAGAGAGTTAGTACAGAGGTAGCATGAGAGAAATGCCACATTGTTTTGCTAGTGTACCTCAGCTTTGCCTGGAAGGAATAAAACACTGAAGTGTTCAGTCCCTAGCTATTATCTTTTTAGATTTCTGATAAAGTATGAATACTGTTATGCTACATGAGCGATTGATATGAGCGATTGATCTAGGGTTCCTTTCGAGACCGGGTCTAGTGCATAAAACTAGAGGAATAGGGCATAAAAACTTGGGTCAACCAACCTTACACGTATATTGCCTTAGACTCAGCACAGTACTTAACACAATATCAACACAATACTCTGTACAGGTAGAAGGCACAATAAGACAGGAGGACTCTGGTTTGGGCTGCTGGAGGCTTGGGCTTCTCACAGGCATCGTCCAGGTGTGGGAGGGGTCTTGTCAGGTGTGCCCTCCTGCAGGAGGCACGAGACCATTGCCAGAGGCAGGGTCGTCCAGAATGGGCTGCTGGGCAGTGTGGAGGGAGGCCTTTCCCTAGTGGGGCCTTAGTGGTGAGGTTGGCACTCGGGGTTGGGGCCGAATGGAGTGAGCAGGCGCACTTGTCTGCGTCTGCTTCTGAAGGAGGACTGCTTGCCAAAGGGGGTGAGGAGGTCACACCCCGGAGTCCTGGGGGTGCCCTTGGGTGACCGAGGGCTGCGGTCTTGCTCAGGTTGAGCTGCTGTCAGGGGCTGCCTGTTGCATCCCTTCCTTCAGGAGTCTGGCAGCAAGGGGCATCGTCGGGGCGCTGGCTGCAGGGCACAGATCCCCAGACTCACCACGGGGCCTTGCCAGATCTCCTCCAGCTGCAACTCTGCCAGGAAATTGCCTCTGTGGGGAGAGAGAGAGAAGGGTGTCCCGCTCGGCCTCTGGATGGGTGAGGCAAGCAAGAGACGTTACAGGGGTAGCAGATGGGGGACGTACGGTGGCCGATCCCTCCCTGGCATGGACCGTGGCCATCACCACAGTTCCACTAACCCCTGGGACAGAAGGTGAAGGGCATATGGTGGCCGACCCTTCCCTGGCACAGACGGTGACAGTCACCGTGGTCCTGCTCCTTGTGGAGGTGGCAGACGAGGGATGGACGGTGGCCGATCCTTCCACGGCACAGATGGTGGCCGTCACCACGGTTCTGCTTTTCTCTGGGGTCCCAGCCGAGAGATGTACGGTGGCTGATCTCTCGCAGGTGCGGACAGTGGCTGTCACCACAGTGCTGTTCCCAGTGGAGGCTGCAGGTGAAGGATGTATGGTGGCCGACCCTTCCCCAGCACGGATGGTGGCCATCACTGTGGTCCTCAAGAGGGTAGTAGCTGAGAAGTGTACAGTGGCCGACTTCTCCCCGATGCATCGTTGCAGCGCTACCTGGGACTGTACAACTACAAGTCCCACCCCAATCCTGGTGAGTGCTGGCCTGGCTGGAAACTATTCTGCTGGGGCTACGTTCTTCTGTTTGGCTCCATTGAGGGGAAGAGGGGAGCAAGGTAGTGGAGGACATAGGCCTGTCTAGAATGGACCCTTCACGCATCCTATGCGCCTCCCTGTGGTTTCCCCCTGGGGTGGGTGCTGCAACACCCTGTCTGTGGTTCCACCATGGGGTGGGTGTTGTACCACCCCTTCCGTGGTCTCCCGCTGGGGTGGGTATTTCACCACCATCGTGGAGGAAAAAGTCAAGTCCCCGTAGCTGGAGGTGGTAGGTGTCCGATGTGGTGGAGCAGTGGGTCAACGTGAGGTGGTGGAGGAGGGTGGTCCAGTGGTGGCTGAGCACGTTTAGTTCCTGGTGCAGTTATGTAGGTGATGTAGAGGGTGGAGGTCTGCGGTGTCTCCCGGAGGAGGCGGAGGAGGTGAGGTGTCCCTCGGATACGCTTGTTTTTCCCCTGGGCAGGGGTCCAGGTCACTCAGTTTATCTTCATTTCTGGCGGTGGTGAGCAGCCATTGTCTCCTGGTTGAATGCTGGCAACGGGTGAGGTGACCTGGGTTTTATGGGGTTGACGAAGATAGGTGAAAATCCTCTCCCTGGATGGTTGGGTTACTGGAAACTTTTATTGTGCCTGGTATATATTTAGTGTTAAGGGGGATGTGTTGGGTGTGGGGGGTGGGGGGGTGGTTTTGGTGATGTGGGTGATGTTAGGGATGTGGGTGAGGGTGTGGCTGTGTACTTAGCTGGTGGGTGGGAGAGGCAGCCTGATCTGGTTGTGGTGGTGGTGGTGAGGACAGGTATGGGTGGTGAGGAGGTGAGACCATGTGGTGTGGTGGCTGGACGTGGGTGGGTGGTTGATTGTTTGGGTGGTGGAGTTCGGGTGATAGGGGGTGGAGTTGTGGCTGTGGTGAGGGAAGAGGAGCTGGTGTGTGGTCTGGTGCAGGTCCTGGTTGTGGAGCGAGGAGAGTGTGGGGGAGTAAACTGTGTGGGTGTAGGGGTGGTGGTGGGTGGCGTGTAGTGTCTGTGACATGGTGGGGTGGCCGGGGGTGGGTCGGGGGTCTCCTAGTTGCGTGGGTGGGCCTATGTGTCCTGTGGTGGTGGCGGGAGGTGAGGTGTCAGGTGAGGTCCCCGGGGGTGCACTGGGGGCCTGTGGGAATGGTGTGGAGTGGGTGGAGGGTGGGGTGGGGGAGGTGACTGCAGAAGGGAGAGTGGGTGAGGATGAGGATGAGGAGAGTGTAATATACCAGGCGTAAGAGTCCGAGGTGTGATATGGGGTGGCAGGTGGTGGTGGAGTGGAGTGGTGGGTGGGGGGATGAGTGTGACATGGTCGGGTAGTGTTGGGTGGAAGGTGGAATGGTCGCATGTGGCGGTTACGGTAGGTGCGCTGGGTATTATGATACTGGACGGTAACTTGGTAGGGGCTGGGGAATTTGATAGTGGTGTAGGGTCTTACGAACTGTGGTGAGATCTTGTTTGGGGTCGTTAATTGTGCTACTACAACAGAGTCTCCTGGCTTGTAGGGACTGGATGGGGTGATGTCGGGTTGTAGGTCCTAGTGTTTTGTAAGTGGCGTAGTCGGCCCTTGAGGTGGTGAAGGGCATCGGACATGGGGGATGGGGAGGGGGGCTGGAGGAGGTGTTGTAGGGGTAGGGGGAGGGGGTCTCTCCAAATACCCGTTTGTGGGGAACGATGCTGTCTTCTTGGGGACAGGTATTCATCCCCCACTGTACAATTTTAACATGTGCCGGCCAGTCTCCGCTTTTTGTTTCTTCTATTTGAGCCCGTACTTGGTTGAGAAGGGTGCCGTGGCTTCTCTCGCAAATTCCGTTCCCTTGGGGCCAGTAGGGAGAGAAGCGGGAGTCTTGGTAGCCGAAGATGGCGAGTTCTTCCCATATCTTGGTGGTAAATTCCAGGGTGTTGTCTGAGTGAAAGGCTTGGGGGATGCGAAAGTAGGGGAAGACATGGCGGCCGAGTCCATTGGCCACAGCCATGGTGTGGTGTTCTTTGGCTTGGCAGGCAATGAGAAATTTGGAGTAAGTGTCCACAAAAGTATTAATATACTTGTAGCTGGCTTTAGATAGCAGGGGGCCGATTATGTCCACGGACAACAGTTCCCATGGTTTGTGGGCAGTGATGTTCCCCGACGGGCCAGGTGTTTGGGTGATGTCCTTGCCTAGTGCGCAGGCCCAGCAGGCCTGGATAACTTGTTTGGCCAGGTTGGAGGGGCCGTTTTTTATATTTTTTTTTTGTGTCCGATTCTGGGCATAGGCTTCACAGCCTGCTATCAAGGCCCAGCAGTCCTCCTACATACCATACACCTCTACATGGGTGTCCAGTAAATATTGCTAAATACCTGCAGTAGTCTCTTGGTGTTGAGATGAATGCTGTGTAGGTGGTCATGGCATTGAGAGCGGTGCCAGGGTCGAGCACT
The DNA here is from genome assembly GCA_018397915.1 of Birgus latro. NCBI lineage: Eukaryota > Metazoa > Arthropoda > Malacostraca > Decapoda > Coenobitidae > Birgus > Birgus latro. The sequence continues at coordinate 23,522 of JAGKTI010002519.1, forward strand.
ATGTGTCTGGGTTGGGTGAACAGGTGATTCCCATGCTGGTGGTGGAACTTAGAGAATACCTTGGGCGGTGTCCAGTGAGGGCGATCTTTGTTCTGCCACTGGTGTAGGATGCTGGAGGTGGCACTGATTAGAGTTGATTGGCAGTCGGGACAAGGTGTCGGCGTTGGTGTGTAATTTGCAAGGTGGATAGGATATCATGAAGTCGAATTCCTTGAGAGTTTCTCTCCACCTGATCAGCTGGGCATTGTGGGTGTGGGACTAGTGAAGCTATTGCAAGGACTGGTGGTTGGTTATGATGGTGACGTGTGTGCCTGAGAGGTAGGCTCAGAAGTGCTCCAATGCCCATATGATGCCTAGGCATTCTCATTTGGTGGCAGTGTAGTTTTTCTTGGCTTGGTTGAGGGTGCAGCTGGCACAAGCAATTATGTGCTCTCACCCTTCTTGGACCTGGGTGAGGATGGCGCCGATCGCTACTAGGGACACATCGGTGTATAGGCGAAAGGGCAGGGTGTAGGTAGGGAATGTGATGATCGGGGTGGTGATGAGTTTGGTTTTGAGGGTGTCGAATGTGGTGACCCGTTCGTTGGTCCAGATGAAGGGTTCACCTTTTTTTGTCATGTTGTGGAGGGGCTTTGCTATATTGGTGAACCCTTTTACGAAGCACCGGTAGTAACATGTGAGCCCGAGAAAGACACGTACTTTGTGGACATCTCATGGTAGGGGGAGGTCTGCGATAGCACGCAGCTTGTCAGGGTCGGGTGTTATGCCTTCCTTAGAGATGATGCGCCTCAGGAAGGAGACGGATCATTCAACCAGGACGCACTTTGATGGTCTGAGCTTTAGTTCTGCCTGGCGGATGAGCAGGAAGACTTGCTTGAGGCGCTGGAGATGGTCGGCCCACATCCGGCAGAAAATGACTACGTCATCCAGGTACACCAGGCAGATTTCCCAATTGTGGCCGCTGAGGACTGACTCCATTAGTTGGGAGAACAGGGAGCGTTGCAGAGTCCGAATGGGAGGACGTTGAATTCACAGCGTTTCTCGTTACTGGTCGAGAAGGCTGTTTTTTCTCTGCCCTCTCGGTGTTCAGGGACTTGCCAGTATCCTGACTATAGGTCCAAGGTGGAGAACCAGGATGCTCTGTATAGGGAGTCAAGGGAGTCGTCTATCCTGGGTAGGAGAGTGGCGTCCTTTGTGGTCACATCATTCAGTCGTCGATAATCCACACAGAAGTACATGGTGCGGTCTCTCTTTTTAACCAGGATGACTGGAGAGGACCAAGGGCTGGTGGATGGAGATATGACGCCGGCATCAAGCATTTCCTGGACCTGCCGGTCTTCCTCAGCCCCTTGTTTTGGGTGTTTCTGCCATGATGGTTGGCGAATGGGTGGTCCTGTGGTGTGGATTTCATGTGTCAGGTATGTGATGTGGCTGATGTGTCCCGGTCCTGATGCAAAAAGGCCTTGGAAGTCCAAGAGGAGGCACCGGAGGCTGTCAACCTGATGAGGAGAGAGGTGTTTGGGTAGGGGAGGTAGGGTGGCTGAGGAGGAGGGGCTTGCACAAGGCTTGGCTTCCTCCATTTCTCTGACCACTAGTCCTCTAAGGGTGAGAGGGGTGGTGGAGATGTTGGCGATACATACTGTCCCGAGGTGAGGGAGGAGGAAGGTGGGGGTCAGTAGGCAGGAGGAGAAGGTCCCAGGTGGTAGGCTAGGGGAGAACAGGACGGAGGTTCCGGTGGGCCTGTTCAGGCATAGCCAGGCCTCATGCTGAGGGGGGATGGTCAAGGTGGAGGCGATGGTTGCAGGGAAGGTGGGGTGTGGAGAAGCGGGGGGGAGTAGGGGAGGACATGGCAGGGGAGGGTAGGGGGCCAGGTGGAGAACAGGGCAGAGGGGGTAGGGCAAGGGAGGGGGTGAGGGTGTGCATGTGCAGAGTGGCTGGGTGGGAGGGGGGTTCTGGAGGCTTCTGGAAATGGAGACATCACTTGTGACAGTTGATGCTGGTATGTAACTTCTGCAGGAGGTCCAGCCCCAAGTGGCAGGTCGAGTCAAAGATGATGAACTTATGTTGGGTGGACACTTGCTGGTGGGTATCGGCATGCAGGGCCCGGGTTTCTCCACGTATTGGCAGGGGCCATCCCCCACATCTACGTGGTGAGTTGAGGTGGAGAAGCGGGCTGAGGGCCGAGATGTGGTGGGAGTAGAAGTGGCTGTAGAGGCAGGATCTAGCCCTCCCGTGTCGACCAGTAGCCTCACTTTTACCCCATTCAGTCTCATCTCGTCGTAGACTGAGGGGCGATATTTTTGTGAGGTGGCCCCTGCCACCGTGGGGAGGTGCAGGGGCGGTCCTAAAAATCCAGCTATTGTGGGGTGTCTTCCTCTTTGGGCTCCACATTCTCGGGGTCAGCATAGTCGGCAGATGAGGCGTCATCCTCGGCACCCTCGTCGTCTAGTGAGGAGATTTTTTTCGGCGCCCTTGGATGGTTGTCCTGTGCCGGGCAGCTTTTAGCTGCTCCCGGATGTCGTGGATAGGGCATCTGTGGCTGCAGGCAGAGAATCCCCTCGGGTTGATGGAGATGACATTAGTATTTTCTTTGGGGGTGGGGCATCTTTTGGTTGGGTGTGCCCTGGGTATGGTGGGTGTTGCTGGAGGGCTTGCGTGGTGGGGCGTGTCTGTGGTTTGTGGTGCGGTGTCGTCCTCTGTGTGGGGAATTTACTAACTGTGCCGACGTGCTGTGGGGTGGAGCCAGCGGCTAGGAGATGTGTAACTAGCTGGACGTCTTTGTTTAGGTCTCCTGTTGGGTCATATATTGTGAAGTGTTCCCTTATGGTGCTAGGGAGTAACCTCAAAAGTGTACTGAATATATGTTGTTCCCGGGTAGCTGCGTCGGTCTCCAGGTAAGCGGCTGTGACAAGTTGCCTGGCCTGGATGTGTGTGTGTGTCATCCAGGTTGCCGTTGTAGGTGAGGGTGGCAACAAGGCTATGACTTTCCCCAAGGATGGCGTGACTGCCTGGGTCACGATTTGGGTGAAATTTGCCCATGTCAGCTCCGTGACGATCTTGGGGGCAATGCTTGACACTGCTTTGCCCAGGTAAAGCAGGGGAACTGTTATCTTCTCCCTATCGTGATCGAATCCTATGTCTAGCAGTGGCTTTAACCATGGACAGGCACATGTTAATATCGTATTGTTCAGGGTCAAACTTTGGCAACTGCACGTTTGGTTTGGCCGCCATTTTCGCTAAACTTTCCCTTATGTTCCTCATTGCTGTCTGACAGGATCAAGAAACACCAATAGCCACCAGTGTCATGCTACGTGTTCAAAGGTCAACTTCTTGTCCTTTGAACACAAGCAACTGATCTGTGGTTCCCTTCGAGACCGGATCTAGTGCAAAAAACTAGAGAAACAGGGCATAAAAACTCGGGTCAACCAACCTTACATGTATGCTGCCTTAAACTCAACACAGTACTTAACACAATATCAACACAATACTCTGTACAGGTAGAAGGCACAATAAGACAGGAGGACTCTGGTTTGGGCTGCTGGAGGCTTGGGCTTCTCACAGGCATTGTCCAGGTGTGGGAGGGGTCTTGTCAGGTGTGCCCTCCTGCAGGAGGCACGGGACCACTGCCAGAGGCAGGATTGTCCAGAGTGAGCTGCTGGGCAGTGTGGAGGGAGGCTCTTCCCTAGTGGGGCCTTGGTGGTGAGGTCGGCCCTCGGGACTGGGATTGAACAGAGTGAGCAGGTGCACTTATCTGTTTCCGCTCCTGGAGGAGGACTGCTTGCTGATGGGGCTGGGAAGGTCATGCCCCAGAGTCCTAGGAGAGCCCCCTGGGTGACCGTGGATTCCTGTTTCGCTCGGATTGAGCCATCGTCAGGGGCTGCCTGCAGTGTTCCTTCCTTCGGGAGTCCGGCAGTGAGGGGCATTGTCGGGGTGCTGGCTGCAGGGTAAGGATCCCCAGACTCACCACAGGGCCTTGCCAGATCTCCTCCAGCTGCAGCTCCACCAGGGAACTGCCCTGTGAGGAGAGAGAGAAGGGTGTCCTGTGCCTGGCCTCTGGATGGGTGAGGCAAGCAAGGGACGTTCTCCGTGAGGGGCATCACAGGGATAGCAGACGAGGGAGGTACAGTGGCCGATCCCTCCCCTGCGCTAACGGTGGCCGTCGCCGTGGTTCCACTAACCCTTGGGACAGCAAGTGAAGGGTGTACGGTGGCCAACCCTTCCCCGGCGCGGATGGTGGCCGTCACCGCGGTCCTGCACCCTGTGAAGGTGGTAGACGAAGGACGGATGGTGGCCGATCCTTCCCCGGCGCGGACGATGGCTGTCACCACAGTGCTGTTCGTAGAGGAGGCTGCAGGTGAAGGGTGTGCGGTGGCCAATCCTTCCCCAGTGCAGACGGTGGCCATCGCAGCAGTCCTGCAGTGGGTAGTAGATGAGAAGTGTATGGTGGCTGACTTCTCCCCAACGCAGATGGTGGCCATTGTCGTGGTGCTACCTCGTACTGTATGACTACTCCCACCCCAATCCTGGCGAGTGCTTGCCTGGCTGGAGAGTAGTCTGCCCGGGCTGCGTTCTTCTGTCTGGCTCCGTTGAGGGAAAGAGGGGCGCAAGGTAGTGGGGGACATAGACCCGTCTAGACCGGACCCTTCGTGCGCCCTATGCGCCTCCCTGTTGTCTCCCCCTGGGGTGGGTATTGTGACACTCTGTCCCTGGTTCCTCCATGGGGTGGATGTTGCGCCACCCCTTCCGTGGTCTCCCATTGGGGTGGATATTTCAATTACGAAATGTGGGGCCAGATAATTAGCCTGCAAACTGTTCCTTCCAAGGAGAAAAACAAACAAACAATACAAAAGAGAGCCAAATTCAAGATCCGATCATTTCAAGTTGCCTGGACTCACTGCGTTTGAAAGACTGGAGATCATAGGAAGTAGGAAATACAGACAGAGGGAGACAGTTCCAGAGTTGACATATTGCATAAATGAAGGACTGGGAGTAACGGTTAACTCTTGCATGAGAGAGCTGGACAGAAAAGGGATGAGAGTTTGTATGTAGTGTAGTTAAGGATATACGAATAATAATTTCAGATAATCTCAAATTTTCCAGTCAGTGTATTCTTGCCGCAGGTAAAGCCAACAAAGTTCTAGGACTTATCAAAGACATTTTACCTAGAAAAGCAAAAGTATTGTGATCCCTCCATACAGAAGCATTGTTAAGCCACAATTTAGATTTTAGGTTCAATTTTGGGCACCATATCTGGTCAAAGATATAAACTCGAAGCTGTACATTACAGGGCCACCAAATTAGTCCTTTCCTTGAGGAACCATATACAGTATCTTGAGACTTATTCTCACTTAGAAAACAAAGAATCAGGGGTCAACTAAATGCATGCTTTAAGATACTCAAATGGCTTTAGTAATATACTGTAGAATCAGACAATCTAATACTATTATTGAGATAACAACTCGAGGAAATGGCACAAAGCTTCAAGCAAGGAAGGTTAATCTTGATGGAGTACAAGTGAAAATTTCTTCACCTTCTCCATTGTATGTAAATAACTGGAATAAGCTCCCTAAAAACGTGGTTGAAAGCAGAACCATAACTAGCTTTAACCCCTAGATGCTGGGCTATATACTCTGGTCATCCTCACAGTACGGGCAATTTTCCCAAAATTACGTGTTTTCAAATCTTAATATATCGGAAAGTATAGCAGTTACGAAAACATTAAAGACCATATTCCTCACCAACTCCTCTTCTTGCAAATGAAACCATCCCGACTTCTGCAGATGGTCACGTCGATGAGTAAGGACGTGAAGATAAGTACCTTTCGGCGATTAAAGCAGGATATCTTCATGCTTGTGCACGCGGTCTCGACTTTGGTTTAGTTCTCAACGAGATAACTTCTCCATTGCAAGATAAACTAGACAAGTGGCATCAAGGCATCCCCTATGGCACTATATCTGAGCCCTTTTCTAGAGTATCTTTGGGCAGAGGTGGATGAGGCAAGGGGTCTGCATGATGTGGGAATGGAATCGAACAAGGAAGAACCTGAAGACATCATTATACACCTGGCAAGGTCACAGGACAGACTGAAGCTCGCTTGCACGCACTGGCAGGAATCACTTCCTAACCTTTGGTGGCGAGATCAAACATAAACCAGTTCAAGCAATGGTGGGAATGCACTTGCGGCATGTACCGACACCCGGTGGTCTGCGTCCACCTAAATCATTACTGCACATCATGTTCTCCAGTGCGTAGGGGTTAAAATGAGATTATATATACATCTTGATGCGATCAGTATTATATAAATACGAAACTAAAGGTGTATTCACATTTGTATGTTGGTGCTCTCTTACACATACTGTACATGTGAGGTGACGTAACAGACCTGGTTATACGCCACCACGACCAAATTCGAGCTAAGGCCACCATATTGTTCCCACAACATTCCTTTTATTGGGGAAGTGAGAGGGGTTCCAGAATACAGCCACCAATATGGTGGAAATACGGCCAAGTAACATTAACTTCCGCATGTCTGGGTTGAAGGCATTGTGGGAGCTGTGACATTCCAGCAAAAGAGCGTGGCGCGGTATACAAGGCGAATTTCCTGTCGAGTACCTCTTACCTATGGGCCTACAGTGTATTGAGAGTCGAGATTTACAAATATAGTGGGCTGCAGCAAATTTGGAGACAAGAGCAAGGCCCGTTGTATCTTTAGCAGTAAGCTTAAAATTTGTATCAAGGAACCCTGAACTATGGGCTTTATGGACATACACCAATAATTGAGATCTTAGTATTAGACCACGATACTTGTACCTTCCCATCATGCTCTGGAGCTGCCCAATCACAAGCTGAGCTGCAGTCTATGTGGGGGGTTACAAGAGCCAATCGTGAGAGGCCATACAGTTTTTTCTCCTGGCTGTCTCTCCTTCTCTCTCTCTCTCGTGTTATGAACAGTGCTATTATCATTATTATTATTATTATTATATTAATGTTATTATTATTAATATTATTTTATTATTATAATTACTATTGTTATTATTAGTATTATCGTTATAGTTATTTCATTTTATCTTACTCTTTCATTACTAACATTACCATTGTCATTGTTTTTTTTATGTTTACAAATACATTATATTTTTATGTTTACAGAATAAAGTACTGTCTCCAGGGTTATTGTCAAACTTTTTCGGGTTGGAGGTCTTTCCTACATTATTCCTTTACCTTGTGTTATGCTACGTGTTCAGACCTAAACTCCTTGTTCTCTGTACACAAGCGCTGGGTCTGGGGTTTCCTTCAAGACCGGCACTCAGATAACAGCATTCATCTCAACACCAAGAAACTACTACAGATATTTAATGACATGTACTGGACACCTAGCTCCTCCAACCTGGCCAAACAAGTAATTCAGGCCTGCCAGGCTTGCGCGGTAAATAAGGACATCACATGAACACCTGGCGCCGGATGCACGAAAGGCTTACACCAAGTGTACACCCTACGTTGAGCGTAGGTGGTATTCACAAAGCATACTACGCTAATGCGACGTTGTCACATTTCTACAAATACTTACACCAACAACTTGGGGCTCTATACTAACTCATATTTATATATAATGGTAAGTTATCATGCAAAATGGGTAACATTTTTGATAAACTTGGTATTCTATGTACATTTCTGTGTGTAGTAGCACATTATTCTCGAAAAAGTAAAAAAATGCAAGAATAGATATGGCATATCGACGGCCCCAAAACAAAAGGATCTCCATACCGGTAGCATAAGTACCTCGGTTCAAGCCCACTCAATCTTGGGAAAAGTATCCTATTTATTAGAAATGCTTATCAGATACTGTACTTAACTTATCACAATACTACTTACTGATACACAAATCCACTAAAATACTTATTCATCCCTGAAGAACCACGTTGACATCCGAAACTACAGTATCATCGAAACGCATTTATCCCACACCTCACACGGGTTTTGAAGTAAGAGGCACACGAGAATATTGTTCTGCCTTCTTCCTCTTCAACTGCATTTTCATATCGCTGAATTTTTTTTTTTACCTCCTCTACATTTCTAAGAGCCACGCTGTTCACCGCAGTGGTTATTGCTTCCCACGCGGCTCTCTTTTGCTGTGCACTAACCCTGGAAGATAACTTCTCCATAATAATTGTTTTTCTACTAGCTACCTCACTAACGAGTATATCACACTCTTGAGGGGTGAAGTTGTCTTTCCTCCAGTGATAAATAACTTTCCTCTCCATGTTGGTGTAGCGCAATTGTGTAGGTAGATCGTGAGTAGATCGTGGATGTATGTACAATGTTTTCAAAGCGCGTCTCGCTCGTGACGTCATCACTGGATTCGCGGTGAATGGTCAGTTCTAACTCATAACGTCAAGTAGAAACTGCGTGATTGGCCAGATTATGGCGCATGCGCATTCAAACTTTCGCCCTTACGGCTGATCAGCTGAGCTTACACTCTGCTTTGTGAATATCATCTAGCGTGGGCAGCGCTGGAGGGTGTAAGGAGACACTAGTGGCGAGTGTAGTTGCTTGGCATAGTATCAGTGTTAGTGAATCCTGCGCCTCAGGTGTTCATGTGATGTCCTTATTTACCGCGCAAGCCTGGCAGGACTGAATTACTTGTTTGGCCAGGTTGGAGGAGCTAGGTGTCCAATACGTCATTAAATATCTGTAGCAGTTTCTTGGTGTTGAGATGAATGCTGTTATCTGAGTGCAGTTCATGTGATGTCCTTATTCACCGCGCAAGCCTGGCAGGCCTGAATTACTTGTTTGGCCAGGTTGGAGGAACTAGGTGTCCAATACATGTCATTAAATATCTGTAGTAGTTTCTCGGTGTTGAGATGAATGCTGTTATCTGAGTGCAGGGTCATGGCATCCAGGGCAGTGGTGGGGTCGAGTACTGTGTGTCCAGATTTGGTGAGTAAGTAGTTGCCATGCTGGTGGAGTCTAGAAAACACGTGGGGGGGTATCCAGTGGGGGTGATCCTTGTTGCACCACTGGTGTAGGAGCCTGGTGGCGGCACTGATGGAGTTGATGGGCAGTCAGGTCAAGGTGTTGGCGTTAGTGTGTAGTTTGCCGGGCTGGTATGCGGTCTCATAATTAAATTCTTTGAGAGTTTCTTTCCATCTGATAAGCTGGGCATTATGGGTCTGGGACTGACTTAGCCATTGCAGTGACTGGTGGGTTGTTATGATTGGGATGTGTCCCCGAGAGGTAGGCTCAGAAGTGCTCCAATGCCCAGATGATGCCTAGGCATTCTCGTTTGGTGGTGGCGTAGTTTTTCTCTGCTTGGCTGAAGGTACGGCTGGCACAGGCTATGATATGCTCTCGACCCTGTTGGACTTGGGCAAGGACGGCACCGATAACCACTAGGGATATGTTGGCGTGCAGGCGGAAGGGCAGGTTGTAATTGGGAAATGCGACAATCGGGGCAATGATGAGCTTGGTCTTAAGGGTGTGGAATACTGTGATGCGATCGTCTGTCCAGGTGAAAGGTTTGTCCTTCTTTGTCATATCGTGGAGGGGTTTCACGATGTTTGCGAACCCATTCACGAAGCGCTGGTAGTAGGACGTGAGCCCGATGAAGGTGCAGACTTCATGGACATCTCATGGTAGCGGTAGGTCTGCGATAGCACGCAGTTTGTCAGGTTCGGGTGCTGTGCCTTCCTCAGAGATGACGTGGCCTAGGAAGGAGACGGACCATTCATCCAGGACGCATTTTGATGGCCTGAGCTTAAGTCCGGCCTGTTGAATGTGACACAAAACTTGTTTGAGGCGCTGAAGGTGGTCGGCCCACGTCTGGCTGAAAATGATGATGTCATCCAGGTACGCCAGGCAGATCTCCCAGGTGAGGCTGCTGAGAACTGACTCCATAAGCCGAGAGAAGGTAGTGGGGGTGGTGCAAAGTCCAAAATGGGAGGACGTTGAATTTATAGTGCTTACCGTTGCTGGTCGAAAAAGCTGTTTTCTCTCTGTCTGCCGGGTGCACAGGGACTTACCAGTATCCCGACTGGAGGTCCAAGGTGGAAAACCAGGACACTCCACCCTGGGAGTCGAGGGAGTCATCTATCCTGGGAAGGGGGGTGGCATCTGTTGTGGTCACGTCATTTAGTCATCGGTAATCCACACAGAAGCCCATGGTACCATCTTTCTTTTTAACTAGGACGACTGGAGAGGACCAGGGGCTGGTAGACGGAGATATGACGCCGGCATCGAGCATGTCCTGGACCTGCTGGTCTTCCTCGGCTCGTTGTTTGGGGTTTTTCCGCCATGATGGTTGGAGAATGGGTGGTCCTGTAGTGTGGATTTCATGCGACAGGTATGTGGTGTGGCCGATGTCTGCCCATCCTGATGAGAAGAGGTCTTGGAAGTTCAGGAGGAGGTGTCAGAGGCTGTCAGCCTGGTGTGGTGAGAAGTGTTCTGGTAGAGGTGGGAGGGTGGCAGGGGAGGAGGGGGGGTGTGCATGGTTCAGCTTCTTCCATTTCACCAGCTACTAAGCCTCTGGAGAGTGTAGGGAAGATGGCAATGAATACNGGGGGGAAGTGGAGCCTGCCGGGGGGGGGGGGGGGGGGGAGGAAGGTGAGGGACAGCAGGCAGGAGGAGATGGATCCAGAAGGCAGGGTAGGAGAGAAAATGATGAAGATTCCAGTGGGCCTGTTCAGGTGGAGCCAGGCTTCATAGTGGGGGGGGGGGAATAGTAAGGGAGGAGGCGATGGTCGCGGAGAAGGTGGTGCATGGAGGGGCACGAGGGGTGTGAGGGGGTTGGGGGCAGGGTAGAGGACATAGTGGGGGTGTGTGGGGGGAAGGGGGTGGGGGTGTGCACGTGCAGAGTGGCTGGGGGGGGGTTCTGGAAGCTTCTGGAAGTGGAGACGTCACTTGTGACAGTCAATGCTGGTACGCAGCTTCTGCAGATGGTCCAACCATAAATAGCCATCGTAGGCACGGCAGGTAGAGTCAAAGATGATGAACTTGTGTTGAGTTGATGCTGGCGTGCCTTGCTCCCACATCCCGACAATCCTGCCCCGGGTGGTGATAACATCTGGATGGTTGGCATGTGTGTCAGGCATGCTGCGGAGAAAGCATGCATTAATATCTATGGGATAATCCATAAAAAAAATATTTTGCCTATCTCTGGATTGTAACAGTAATGCTGATATTTAATGACTTGCATTGCTACAAAAACGGTTTTTGACATGACATGATCAAGACAGCTGCCTAACAAGTATACTGGTCCTCAAGACATACCGTAAAACATGTGTTCACACAATATACTGGTATGTGCAAATTATGACAACTATGGTAACCGATTGTATTGAAGAGAACATGGGTTAAGCTGAACCACAAGTGATTACAGGCATGCTGCGGAGAAAGCATGCATTAATATCTATGGGATAATCCATAAAAAAATACTTTGCGATCTGGACTGTAACAGTAATGCTGATATTTAATGACTTGCATTGCTACAATAACGGTTTTTGACATGACGTGATCAAGACAGCTGGCTAACAAGTATACTGGTCCTCAAGACATACCGTAAAACATGTGTTCACACAATATACTGGTATGTGCAAATTATGACAACTATGGTAACCAATTGTATTGAAGAGAAGATGGGTTAAGCTGAACCACAAGTGATTACTATACATATACAGTAAATTGCTGTCATTTTTTATTTGTCAAACATATGGATATTGCATAATTATGTCACAAGAGGAGACGAATACAGCATTATATAATCCGATTGTCCTGATAAGTCGATATGACAATGATGAGTATTAAAGGTCACATCTATTTAGTAACGTTATCAAACCTAGGAAGATGAGGTGTACCGGTCACTCAAGCGACTCAGTGGTATACCACCAACATAACGTGAAGAGTGTGGGGAAGCGTAATGATAGGATAGGTTAAGTCTTCCCAAGGAGCAATGTATGGGCATACCATGATGAGGAGGTCGATAATGTTAACTGTTCCCTTTATATACAGGGTGTCCCGCAAGTCACGCACCATAGGGAAAACTAAAGTTTAGAGTATTTGTTCGAAGTGCTGACCGTTGTGCCTTATACAAATATTCAGACTGGTGGCCCACTTATCGAAGACATGTCGTAAGATGTCAGGGGGTATTCTCTGCCTGCAGCTGTGGTTCTTGATTTCAGATGAGAAAATGATGTTATCTTCTTTGCATACACAACGTCACTGCCTCATCTGAAATCAAGAATCGCAGCTGCATGCAGAGAAATAATCCCTGACATCTTACGAGTGTCCTCGATGAGTGGGTCACCCGTCTGAATATTGGTATGAGGCACGACGGTCAGCACTTCCAACAAATACTCTAAACTTCAGTTTTCCTTATGGTACGTGACATGCGGGACACCCTGAAAATGTAATGTTCTATTCCTGCCATTCATAACATATGCTGAATACATGCAATTATGTTGGTTTATCATTGTAGTTCAAAACAGTAACGAAGTTCTTTCAAATTTATCTTTCTTTCACTTAGTGTTTCCTTGGCTAAGGACGATCATGTAGTGCTAGGCAGAGTAAATTTTCGGTTCAAAATGCATGTTTATGACAAAACAATCACGACCTCAATCGGTGGGGGGTCAGTGTGGGTAATTACTTTCCCGACATGCAGTCGCACTTAACACCCAAACTTAAAACCTATAGATGCCCTTGTTTGAAAGGTCTCCAAGATGCAGGAGACAGACATGCGAAGTCTCGCACTACGGTACACACTCACGAATAGAGAAACTAGTGCATATTAGTGTGTCCTGCGGAGCAAAGTTGGTACGAGTATTTATATCACAATGCTGTACTCATGCACGTGTCTGTCACATAAGTAGGGAATTAAATGGATTGTAATCAGACTGTGCAGTATGAGAGTTCACTGGGTCTTTCAAATCTGAAACACGGATTACACCATTCCCCCCTTCAGTGGTCACACTCCCCCAACGAGGTTTTTGCTAGATTAAACTGACACAGAAGTTTGTGAGATTTTCTTGTGGCTGGCACCACCGGATTGTATTTAGTTAAAATAATACCCCAAACATATGGAGTTAAACGTTACAGAGGCTGACGTTTGTGCAGTCAATAATAATCCGCAAATAAAGGCTCACCACCATGCATTATATTTACGCATGGATTAATATGGTGGCTTATGTGTCTTAGTGGTCAGTTAATAATAAATGGCATCGGGGTCGTAAAATGGTTTATGTGTTGTGTGTGTGTGTGTGTGTGTGACTGTCTGTCTGTCTGTCTGACCGTCTATGACTGTTTCAGCATGCACGAAGGTTAAGCGTTTAGTGAACAGGAATACTGCAGTACAGCATTTGTGAGTGCTACATTGTATAATTCACAATGGATGAATGTAAAAATAGTAGGGACAGGGACTAAAGTTGAGCAACTTCTGCCCCACGCTACTGTATTAAATGTGACATACCATCCTACTATTGACACGTGTGACGGGGGAGGTTTTTGATATTTTAAATCAAAGCACAAGGCACAACTACAGCACAGACTTATGTGCTACCAGTATTGTATTACTCATGTGAAATAATGGAGGACAATTACACGACCGCAGAATTCTCAAGAAATGCTTGTAAAGCAACTACAAATTTACTGTTTGTTAATTCAGACAGCACGAAGCATAGCGACATGTCAGAAGCAAGTGAATCATCATATGACAGTTTGCAAGGTGTGAAAAGAGTAACTAGATGTTATATGCTAGAAAATAACCTGCAGAGGTTACTGCTACACACATTAAAAGGTGACAGAAACCCACATCTCCCTCTCCCCCTCCTTCAAGCACACCAAACTCACCAGTCTCCTATCCGCCACCCACTCTCTCCGTACACACTTCCCCATACTCCAGCTGTCTGCACTAGCACCACTGCAACTCCAGCACGTCCATAACAATAATCTGACCTCGGAACGAGCCATGCCATTCACAACGTCCATGACGTCACACAACACCGACGAGGCACTTCTCCCAACACACACACAGACATACTGTGCAAACAACAAACACCCTTCCCACCACACTCACGATACATCTTTCCCAACACACCCACAACATGCACCTCTCCCTCCATACCCACAACACACTCTCCAACCGCACACTACGACACACACCTTCCCCACACCACACATCTCCAACACACCCACGAGACATCTTTCCCGCCACACCCGTAACTCACACCTCACCCAGCAACCCCACCACAGGCACCTCACTCAACACACCCACAGGACATCTCTCCCACCAAACCCAGAACACACACCTCACCCAACACCCCCACCACAGACACTTCACCCAACACACCTACAGGAACCTCACCCAACACACCCACAGGACATCTCACCCGCCAAACCCAGAACACACAGCTCACCCAACACCCCCACCACAGACACTTCACCCAACGCACCTACAAGACATCACTACCACCACACCCATCTCACCCAGCATCCCCACCACAGGCTCCTCACTCAACACACCCACAAGACTTCTCTCCCACCACACATCCCACCCAACACACACTAAATACCACACCAAACCCACATCCACGACACCAACCTCCCACACCACACAACATAAACTTCACTCACCTCACCCACAACACATCTTTCACCACACTCAACACAAACCTCACCCAACACACGATTTAGCAGCAGTAATACTAGAAAGCTAATGTTGAAAATAGATAGGACCGTGTTGGTTTAGTTTTCCTTTTACTCCGCATACAGGTAACATATGCGAACTCACCTTCCACCTGCTGTCTGGTGAGCTGGTTGGGTGCTGTGAGCTGTGGACTACGTGATGGCTGGAGGGGTGATTGTCGGTGTGAGTGACCCACACTACTCAGGAAAACTTGCATCCCGAGGTCTACCTCTGGATATTTGTTTGCCAAATACCCGAAATTAAAACTGACATCGCAGTCATTACATGGTTGTGTTTGTCAACACACTGAACAAAACAAAAAACAATAATACGTTAGCCCTGTGCATATCGTTGGATGGATGCTATAAAGGTTAAATAAATAGTTGCGCATTATTATTACATGAATGTAACATTA
The DNA here is from genome assembly GCA_018397915.1 of Birgus latro. Taxonomy (NCBI): domain Eukaryota; kingdom Metazoa; phylum Arthropoda; class Malacostraca; order Decapoda; family Coenobitidae; genus Birgus; species Birgus latro. The sequence continues at coordinate 38,605 of JAGKTI010002519.1, forward strand.
ACATGGACTGTTTCTAACTCATATACATATTACCATACGTTTTGATATTAGTATCTTATTACTATTATATTATAGTTTTGTGTTTGGGAGACACCCTTGGTAGAATAGAAAGTGCAGATGTAAAGGAAGGGTGACTCCTTCGGTACTGCAAGCCAGTATTACAATAATTGACGCATACATCATGAATATGCACCAAATACCAATTACTGAATGCTAAACACAAACATTGTGCAATATCTTTGTTTATATCCAGTAAAGTCAACCCTCTACCCAACACCTGACATCGTCGAGCGCCATCTGTTGACAAACTTAAGCATTACATGCAAGTTGTTCAGATTCACTGGTTCAGGGTTACGTGGGTTCGAGAAATGTGCCCGACTTTTGGGAATGATAGTACAGCTTCAAGTTTCTCTATATCTTTGACCAGATATGGTGCCCAAAATTGAACGCTAAACTCTCAAGTGTGGCCTAACAATGCTTTTATATGGAGGAATCAATATTTTTGCTTTTCTAGGTAAAATGGCTTTGATGAGTCGTAGAACATTTGTTATGCTGCGTGTTCAAGGTTGAACTCCTTGTCCCTTGATACAGAGTGAATGATCTGGGGTTCTTTTCTACCTTAGTTATACAACACTGAACAAGATACAGATACAATATCATACAACAGACTATTCAGGTACAAAGCACAAGCAGGAATAGAGGACTCTGGCCTGGGCGACTGGATACTCGGGCTGCTCACAGGTGTCGGCCAGGTGTGGGGGGAGTCCCATTGTGGGCGTCCTCTCACAGGAGGCACAGGACTACTGCCAGGGGCTGGGTTGTCTGGGCTGGAATGCTGGGTGGTATAGAGGGAGGCCCTGTCCTGGTGGGGCCTCGTTGTGGAGTTTGACTCTCGGGGCTAGGGCTGAATAGGACGAGCAGGCGCGCTTGCTTGTGCCTGCTCCGGGAGGTAGAGCTCTGGCCGATGGGGCTGGGGAGGTCACACCTCAGGGTCCTGGGTACACCCCTGGGTGTCCGGGGGCTGTGGTCTTCCTTAGGTGGAGTTGCTGTCAAGGGCAGTCTGCGGCGACCCTTCCTCCGGAAGTCCGACAGCTAGGGACGTCGTCTGGGTGCTGGCTGTAGGGCGTGGACTCCCAGGCTTTTCACGGGGCCTTGCCAGCTGCAACTCCTCTGGGGGACTGCCTCTGTGGGGAGAGAGAGAAGGATGTCCTGCTCGGCCACAGGAGTGGTGGTGGTGGGCCGAGCCAGGGACGTCCTCTGTAGGGAAAGTCCTAGGGGCATAGGACGAAGAGCAGACGGTGGCCTCTTCCTTCCCAGTGTGGATGGTGACCGACATGACGGTTCCTCTAACCCCAGAGTCAGCAGGCGAAGAGTGAAAAGTGGCCTGCTGTCCCTGCCCAACACGGACGGCGGCCTGTGTCGCGGTCCTGCTCCCTGTGGTGGCAGCCGAAGGACGGACGGTGGCCAATCCTTCCTTCCCAGTACGGACGGTGGCCTGTACCGTGGTGCTGCCCTTCTCTGGGTCTACAGCCAGAGAGCAGACGGTGGCAGGCTCTCCCTTCCCAACATGGATGATGGCCTGTGTCGTGGTCCTGCAGCAGGTAACAACTGAGGAGCAGACAGTGGTCTGCTCTGCCTTCCTGACACAGATGGTGGCCTGTGTTTTGGTCCTGTCCCCGGAGATGACTACAGGTGAGGAACAGATGGTGGCCTGCTCTGCATCCCCGAAACAGACGGTAGCCTGTGTTGCGGTGCTGTATGGGGCTGTGGTATCAGCTCCAGCCTGAACCTGGTGAGTAGGTGGCCAGGACTGCATTCTTGTCGGGCCGTAGGTTGAGGGCGAGAGGGACGCAAGGTAGTCAGGGACATAAGCCCGTCTCGCCCTGGGCCTACATGCCACCCTGTGGTCTCCTTCTAGGGTGGGTGTTGCGACACCCCTCCCTGGGTCTCCTGTCGGGATGGGCATTTCGGCATTGTTGGCTTTACTTGAGGCAAGAATACACTGACTGGAAATTTTGAGATTACCTGAAATTATTATTCCTACATCCTTAACTCGTGAGGACTTGCTAATTATCTGGCCTTGCATTTCATCATCATACTTTTTCGGAAATCTAAAAGATAATAGCTAGCGCCTGGTGCTGTCATTAATTGTGAAAAGCTTATCATAAAACTATATTACATTTGTCAGGCATGACCTTCGAGACCCAAAACTGTGCTGGTTGTAACTCACTACTTCATTAAATTCTAGGAATTCAACTATCTTCTCTCTTACCAATGATTCAAGGATTTTTCCCAAGACAGAGCTTAATCCAAATAGCTTACAGTTACCTGCTTGATCTCTACTGCCTTTTTTATATATAGGAGCTACAATGGCTTGTCTCCAATCTTCCAGAACCTTTCCTTGCTGTAGAGATTTCTTAAAACTGATTGGAATGTTTATTGTTGTAAATGTATACAGAGTACATAAACAACAAAAGGTGATAGGTCTTGCCACACACCTCCTTCAGCAAAACAGTCAAAAAATAAATGAATGGGGATCACATATTACACCCGCTACATTCTAAAATACTATTGCACCATAGGGTTCGTGGATACATCGATCAAGACACGTTGCCAAGGCAGAATGTTAATCAAAGGCCGCTAAACACTTCAGGGTTTTATTCCTTCCAGGCAAAGCTGAGGTACACTAACAAAACACTGTGGCTTTTCTCTCATGTTGTAACTCTCCCCAGAAGACTGAACAGTCCTATTAATTTCTTCCAGCTCAACCACAGTATCACTAGAACAGAGCCTTCGAGAGAACTTGCATTTTCCCATGCAATAATGCACTTAAGTAAACAATATATAGTAACAACAATAATAATATCTAATTCTTAAGGTACGGGAGAAAGAGAGAGAGAGAGTTGAAATTTCAAGAATGTACCTCATATCTCCAGATATAAACCATTAACCTAATCCCATGGCACAACAATATCTCAGGGCAAAAATTATCTGGACCAGGGGTTTTGTTACTTGTTATGCTGCGTGTTCGGAGCCCAACTCTTTGTTCTTTGTACATGAGCACTGGGTCTGGGGTTCCCTTCAAGACCAGGTCTAGAGAATGAAACTAGAGGAACAAGGCATAAAAACTCAGGCTGACCAACCTTACACGTGCATTACCACAAAGAGTTACAATGCCATATAACAGTACAATGTACAGATCAACACACTGATACATGAGGGATCCAGGTTGGGCTGCTAGTGGCTGGGTAGTTGCAGGTGTCATCCAGGTGTGGGAGGGGGCCCATCAGTTGTGTGCTCCCACAGGAGGCAAGGGTCCACCGTCAGGGACTGGGTCATTGAAGGTGGGATGCTGGGCAGTGTAGTGGGAGGCCCTTTCCTGGTGGGGCCTCAGAGAATGGTCTGGCCCCCGGGACTGGGACTGAACAGAGAGAGCATGCGGTCTTCCCAGCGCCTACTCCTGAGGGAGGAATGCACGGCGGTAGGGCTGGAGAGGCCTCGCCCTGGGGTCTTGGGGCTGCCCCTGGGTGGCTAGGGGCTGTGGCTTCTGGGTTGTGAGGCCGTCAGGGGCTGCTGCGGTCTTTTCTCTTCCTGGAGTCTGACAGCAAAGGGCAACGTGAGGGCATTGCCTGAAACAAGTGGATTCCCAGGCTCATGATGGGGCCGCTCCAAATCCTCTCTAACTGCACCTCCACTGGTTCTCTGGCTCTGTGGGGAGAGAGAGGCAGCAGATGAGGGACATACTGTGGCCGTTCCCCCCCCGGCACGTACAGTGGTCGTCACCTGGGTTCTGTTTGTGCCAGCAGGCGTGACAGAGCGTTCCCCGGTGCATACAGTGGCTGTCACCATGGCTCGGTCATGCCTTGGGATAACAGGCAAGGGACGTACAATGGCTATTCCCTTGTCGGCGCATACAGTGGCCATTGCTGAGGTCCTGCTCCTGATGAAGGCTGCAGATGAGGGACGTGCTGTGGCCGTTCCCTCCCTGGCATGTATCGGGGCTGTCACATGGGGTGTGCTTGTGTTGGTGGGCAATTTAGATTCTTCCTCAGTGCATAGAGTGGCCGTCACTGCGGTTCTGCCTTGCCCTGGGACAATAGGTGAGGGATGTACAGGGGCCGTTCCCTTTTTGGAGCGTACAGTGTCCATCACCAAGTTCCTGTTCCTGATAGAGGCTGCAGACCCAGTGCATACAGGGGCCGTCGCCTGGGTTCTGCTTGTGCCGGTGGGCGTGACAGATTCTCCCTTGGTGCATACAGGGGCCATCACCGTGGTTCTGCCTTGCCCTGGGACAACAGGTGAGGGACGTACAGGGTCCATTCACTCTTTGGCGCATACAGTTGCCATCGCTGAGTTCCTGTTCCTGGTAGAGGCTGCAGACCCGGCGTGTACAGGGGCCATCGCCTGGGTTCTGCTTGTGCCAGCGTGTGTGACTGAGTATTCCCCTGTGTGTACACTGGCCGTCACTGTGGCTCGGTCTTGCAGTGGGACAGCAGGTGAGGGACATACAGGGTCCGTTCCCTCTTCGGCGCATACAGGGGCCATTGCCGAGGTCCTGCTCCCAGTGGGGACTGCAGCTGAGGGACGTACAGCGCCCGTTCCCTCCCCGGCGCACACAGGGGCCGTCGCATGAGTTCTGCAGGGGGTATCAGTAGGTGAGAGATGTACTATGGCAGTTCTCTCCCTGACGTGTACAGGGGCCATTGCCTGGGTTCTACATGGGACTGTTGGGTAACCAGTCCCACTCTGATCCTGGTGAGCACTGGACTGGCCCGAGAGTAGGGCAGCGGGGCTATGTACATCCCGTGGGGTGAGTTGAGGGAAAGAGGGGTGCAAGGTGGCAAGGGACGTAAGCCTGTCTGGCCCTGGGTCTGTGTGCGCCTCCCTGCCTCCCCATGGTCCCTCCATGGGGTGGGTATTTCCTCATCGTGCACATCCCTGTGGTCTCTCCTTGGGTTGGGTATTTCATTACTATTACCTTGTCTAAGTTTATCTGTGATGTCATTACTGCTAATATCCATGTTACTTAATAAGTTGTGGTGTATGTTTGGTGATTACATCAGCATCCTCAATGAAGACTGAATTGTTGTTCATTTCGTTTTTGAAGACACCAACCTGCTTACATGCATCAGCCTTGGTCACCTGATGCCGGGTCTCCATACTGATTGATCTCTGGCAGCTTCCCTATTCAATCCCTTATCCTTGAGGTCACACTCAATGACCTTGTCCTAGGTCTTTTTCGTTCTACCCTTCGCAGCCCTACCCCTGACTTTAACACTTCTCACTTTCTGCACCCAATTATCATCCCCCATCCTCTCTACATGCCCAAACCATCTCAATCTACCTCCCCTCATCACAACACCAATACACTCTAGTCCCATCCTCTCTCTCAACTCTTCCATCATAAACCTAGCCACCCCAGGGCTTGCTCAGGGATGGACCGCACATGCACCTAATCATTGTCAATTCTGTATGTCTGCGCCTGTGACAATCCTCTTCCTTTACTGCCCAGGTCTCACTATCACAGAGCATTACACTCCTGACACATGCCGCATACAAAGATCCTTTACACAGCAAGAGCCCTCCCAGTGTCAGGAGAGGCAACTGCTCCCTAAACTTCCAACCACTCCTCACTCTAGCCACTGTGCTAGCTCCAACCCTACCTCCAGCACATAAAATGTCTCCCAAATAAAAAGAACTCTTCCACACACTCAAGAGATCAACCAGCAAGTTCAATCCTTTCATGCCTAACAATCTCCACACACTCCCTGACACACCACACACATGAAATCAACACTATCTCACAGTCTACCTCTAATACCACTACATCTCTTATGCACACACTTATTACAAAACAATGCACAAGATGGAATTACTGTACTTCCCACGCCCTTGTGGCAAATTGCACATGGCTACCCTTCCTCTTCCTTGACAGTACTGCCACCAGCTCTTGATACCATCACTTTTGTTTTATCTGCATTTACTCTTAAAGCCTTGTGCCCCATACAATCTCTCCACTTCCTAAATCATTCCTCCACTTCCATTTCATTCTCTTCAGTCAACATCAAATCATCAGCATACATCTCCCACGGGAGTCTATATCGTCATGCAAGAGGGCTTCATGCACCAAGATAAACAACAAGGGGCTCAAGACTGACCCCATGCACACCAACATTCATGGAGAACACATTACTCAAATCTCCATTCACCCTTACCTGGGTGTAAGCACCTACATAAATGGCCATAACCACCCTAACCAGCCACTCCTTGATCCCAGGCTTTTCTCATTGTCCACTTCACCACCTCCCTAGGGACTCTGTCAAAGGCCTTCTCCATACTAGCAAAAAGAAAGCAGTTCCCGTTTCTTTCCTATATATTTTTTCTGAAGCTGTTGAACGATGAATTTGACATTAGTGGTCCCTTTGCCTGCCATAAACCCAAACTGCATCTTATCAATAATCACTCTTTCTCTAATCATACCTTCTAGAACTCTCTCCATTACCTTCATTATCTGGTCCAAAAGCTCTATGCCTCTATAATTTCCTCTTTCCAAAGCATCACCTTTCCCCTTGTACACATTTACAGTTACACTCTTCCGACGTTCATCTGAACCAGCGCTCTCATATATAATCGTATTTATCAAGTCGGTGGGTAACCCCAGACACACCTGCTGCCTTTTCCACCTGCATCCTGCATATTGCCCTGCTCACAGAAAGAAAGAAAGAAAGATAAAGTTTCTAAGGCTATGAGCACTGAATATTATTTAACTGAATTTTGCTCTGCAGTTGGCTTTGGCTGTGGGGCTAATCAAGAGATAACAACATCCCTCTGGGAAGAGGGGAAGGGATTTATTTTCCGTGGACGGGTGTGGATGATGAGGGGGGGAGAGGGGGAGGGGGTCTGGGAATCTGCAGGCTGAGTAATCATAAAGCTCGAGAAGGGTGAGGTGTATAAAGACTTGTAGATACTTCACACTGTGGATGAAGGCTTAGGGTCATGTTATTCTCTGTGTTTTAGGGGCAACTTCTTGCATTCTAAGCCACAGACACAAGCCTTGGGTTCTTTAATTCAAGACCGGGCAAGAACATATAGCAAAGGAATGGGGTACAAACACAGGCTAACCAGTCTTACACGTATATTACCATATATCTACATACACAGTACAATATCATATCCAACAATATATGTGGCACTTACAAACTATTAAGGTACATTCCAAGGGCAACACAAATATAGCATATGTACACCTTAGGGACTACAAGTCTGGCTATCACTGAATGTCTCTGTCAAGGCGGCACACAATTTAACACAAGTTCACAATCACAGGGCCTCAAAATAAGTTAACACACAAATCCCTGGGGAAGAGTTAGCACTGGGGACACTGAACCTTCATATCTAAAAAGGAACATACAGAGGATCATGGAGCCACTATGGGGAGAGTTAACCTGGGAGTGGAACCTTGGTCAGAGGGGAATTACACAATTTAACACGAGCCCTTTGCGGTGATCGGTTGGGGGGAATGACAGTTAGATTCACGAGGGGGGAGGGGGATGCACTTCCACTGGGGGAATCAGGGGGTCACGGTGTGGTACATTAACATACGGGAAATTTAGGGCTCGACACAAATACGCTGAGCCTCTACTGCTGAGTGGAACACAGTTAAAACATGAGTTTACATAGGGGAGGGGGTTTTGCACTGGGGAGGTTCAATGTTAATTCTGTGAATATTAAAAGGTCACTCACAGTTCTGTAGGTTCACACGGGAAGGTTCAGGTGGTGGCCCGGTGTGGGAGGTAGGCTGTCAGGGGTGTGTTCTTGGGTCTTGTGGTGAGTCATCCAATATGGGCAGCTGAGCAACATGGTGGGAGGCCTTCTCTAACCTCTCCTGGAAAAGCCCTCGGGCGTGGGTTGGCCCTCGGGGCTAGGGACGAACAGGGCCAGGAGGCGGGCAGCTCTGCACCGGCCTCTTGAGGTGGTGGGCGTCCGGTGGGCGCCCTCAGACTGGATGGAGCCCAGGGTTGGTGTGTGCCCCTCGGTGGCTGGGGGCTGCAGTCTCGCTGGGGAGGGGAGGCCGTCAGGGGATGTCTGTGGCCAGGGTGTCCCGAGGGATCCATCAGCGTGGAGGGGACGGCTGCACCGACAGGATGCCCACTACTGGCCCGCTCCAGATGTCCTGCCACTGAGATCCTGTAGGGGAGCAATCTCCACCTCAGGTGGTGTGGGGGGAAGACGAGGGACGTCTCACTTGGCCACAGGTGGGACGGGCTGAGCCAGAGATGTGTCCCTCAGCGGGAGCCTCCGGACTGGTGGAGGAGGGAGAACCAATAGTTGCTCCCTCAACATGGCAGGTCTGATGGACACCGCCGTAACTCCATGCTGGGGTCGAGGAAGGAGGTTCTGAGGAAGCTCCTTCGGCCTGGCAAGTCCAGTGGATGTTGTCCAGGCTGCTGGGTCAGGGAGTGGGGATGGGAGATCTGGTGGAAGCTCCTCCTGCCTGGTAAGTCCAGGGGACATTACCAGGCCACCACTCGTCCCAGTGGCAGCAGGATGGAGATATCTGGTGGAAGCTCCCACTCCTGTAGGTCCGGTGGATGCTACCATGGTCCTGCTGCTGGGGAAAAGTCGTAGCCAAGGAGTACCCGGTTGGTGCTCCCTCAATGGCAGGTCCGGTGGACGTTACCAAGGCTCTGCTTCCTTCCCTGGGATGAAAAGCAGGGGAGATCTGGTGGATGCTCCAATGGCAGCTAGTCCAGCGGACGTAGCCGTGCTACCGCTCCCGAGGGTGGGTGGCAGAAGAGGGAGACTCCCTCTGCAGTAAATCCGGTGGAAGTTACTACGCCGCTACTCCTGTGGGGACTGGACGGGTCAAGGTGATGTAGGGGATCTGATGTGGGGGAAGTGGAGGGTGCAAATGGTTGCACAGCGGCAAGAGGGGTGTTTCGCCGAATACTCTTGCATGGGGGGGGTGACACCATCTTCGCGGGGGCAGGAGTTCATTCCCCACTGTATGATCTTCATGTGGGCTGGCCAGTCTTCATTTTGTGTTTATTGTATCCTTGTTCGCACTTGGTTGAGTAGCGTACAATGGCTCCTCTCACAGATGCTGTTTCCTTGGGGCCAGTAGGGAGATGAATGGGAATTGGTGTACCCAAAAGTTTCGGCGAGTTGTGCCCATATCTTGCTAGCAAACTCGGGTGCCTTGTTGGAATGAAGGGCCTGGGGAATGCTGAAGTATGGGAACACGTGGCACAACAGGGCATCTGCCACTGTGACAGCATGGTGTTCCTTGGCGGGGTAGGTGATGAGGAATCTGGAGTAGGTGTCGACGAAGGTGATGATGTACCTGTAGGCTCAATTAGGTGGGAGTGGTACGATCACGCCGATGGAGAGGAGCTGCCACGGTTTGTTGGCTTGGATATATTTGGAGGGGCCTACTGTTCTGGTGGTGTCTTTTCCTAGGGCGCACGCACGGCAGGCTTGCACAACTTGTTTAGCTATTTGGGAGGGATTTTGTGTCCGGTAGATGTCATCAAAAATCTATAGAAGTTTCTTTGTTCCTAGGTGGATACTGTTATTGGAGTGCAAGTGTGTCTATGGCTGTGTGTGGGTCGAGGGCTATGTGTCCTGATGGTGTGCAAAGGTGGCCACTGTGCTGCTGGAGTTTGGTGAATATGTGATGGGGGATCCAGTCTGGTTTATTTTTGTCTTGCCACTGTTGCAAGAGGCTTGAGGCGCTGTTGATGGCATTGATGGGCAACCTGGACAGTGCTTCGGGATTTGTGTGGAGTTTGCCTGGCCGATAGACTATGTCAATATCAAATTCCATTAGGGTTTCCCTCCATCTAAAGACCAGGGCATTGTGAGTTTCTGATTGATGTAACCACTTGAGTGACTGGTGATCCGTGATAATGGTGACGTGGATGCCGGACAGGTAAGCTCAGAAGTATTCCAGCACCCAGATGATTCCCAGGCATTCTCGTTTTGTGGCTGCATAATATTTTTCAGCCTGGTTGAGGGTGCAGCTGACACAGGCGATGATATGTTCCCATCCCTCTTGTACTTGGGTAAGGATGGCCCCGATTGCCACGAGAGAGATGTCGGTGTAGAGACGCAAGGGCAAGGTGTAGTTGGGGAATGCGATGACTGGGGCTGTGATGGGTTTGTTCTTGAGGGTTTGGAAGGCCTCTATGCAATCAGGTGTCCATGTAAAAGTTTCACCCTTTTTGGTAAGGTCGTGAAGTGGCTTGGCTATGTTGGCGAAGCCCTTGACGAAGCGTCTGTAGTAAGAGGTGAGGCCAAGGAAAGCGCGGACCTTGTGTACGTCACGGGGGATGGGAAAGTCCGTGATGGCTCGTAGTTTGTCTGGAAATTACGTGTCCCAGGAACGAGACGGAGCGTTGGGCAAGGATCCATTTGGATGATTCAAGTTTGAGTCCCGCTTAGCGCATTCTCAGGAAGACCTGTTTGAGGCGGTGGAGATGGGCAGTCCAGGTTTTGCTGAAGATGATAGCGTCGTCTAGATAATCTAGGCATATTTCCCAGGTGAAGTCACTAAGTACAGATTCCATGAGCCGGGAAAATGTTGCGGGAGCGTTGCAGAGGCCGAAAGGAAGGATGTTAAATTCATAGTGTTTGCCACTGCTTGTGGAGAATGCAGTCTTGCCCTTGTCTTTGGTGTGGACGGGGACTTGCCAATATCCCAACTGGAGGTCGAGAGTGGAGAACCACAATGCCCTGTATAAGGTATTGAGGGAGTTGTCTATTCTGGGGAGGGGTGTGGCATCTTTAGTGGTAACGTCATTTAGCCACCTGTCATCAACGCAGAAGCACATGGTGCTGTCTTTTTCTTTTTTGACTAAGACAACAGGTGATGACCAAGGGCTGGTAGATGGAGAAAATACGCTGGCATTGAGCATGTCCTGCACCTGCCTGTCTTCTTCTGCCCGTTGGTTTGGATTTTTTCTTCTGGATGGTTGGTGGATAGGCAGTCCTGTAGTGTGAATCTCGTGGGACAGGTGTGTTGTATGGCTGATGTTTGTAAGTCCCGATGTGAAAATGTCCTGGAAGTCCAAGAGGAGGCGTCAGAGGGTGTCAGCTTGCTGTTGGTTGAGGTGATTGGGGATCAGAGGTAGGCTGTTCAGGGGGGAGGGGGAGGGTAAGCACAAGGTTCTGCTACTTCCATGTCTGTGACTACTAAACCTTTGGGGAGGGTCAGGGGGGTGGTGGAGATGTTGGCAATTCGTGCTGCTGCCATATGGGGGGGTAGGAAAGTGGGAGATAGCAGCCATGAGGCGGTGGTACTGTTAGCGGGGAGAATAGGATGGGGTTTCCGGTGGGGCAGAGGAGGTGGAGCCAGGCCTTGTGTTGGGGAGGAATGGTGAGAGTGGAGGTGATGGTAGTGGGGAAAGTGGTGGGTTGTGGGGTGAGAGGGGGGCTGAAGGTTGTGGGTGGTGGTGGGGGTGGTATGATGGATTGGGTGGAATGGTGGGTGGGAGTGGTTGTGGAGCACATGCAGAGTGGCTGGGTGGGTGGGTCTGGTAGTTTCTTGAAATGAAGGCATTGTTTGTAGCAATCAATACTAGTGTGGAGTTTTTGGAGGAGGTCCAGACCCAGGTAGCTGTCATATACACGGCAGGTGGAGTTGAAGACGATGAACTGGTGTTGGGTGGAGACGTTTTGGTGGGTTTCGGCACATAGCACCCGGGTCTCTCCATGGATGGGCAGGGGCCCGTCCCCCGCGTCTACGAGGTAAGCGGAGGTGGGGAGTAGGGGGCCAAAAGTCGAGGCATGACGGGAGTAGAAGTGATGATAGAGGTAAGATCTGGCCTCTCCCGTGTCAACCAGAAGCCTCACTTTCACCCCATTCAGCTTCATTTTGTCGTAGCATGGGGGCGGAATTTCTGTGATGTGGCCCCTGCCACCATGGGGAGGTGCGGGGGTGGGCCTAAAAATCCAGGTGGGTTGGGGTGTCCTCCTCGCCAGGTTTTGGTTCCCAGGGGTCGGAATAGTCCGTTGTGGGGGCACCTTTGTCAAGGTTTTCTTCTTCTATCGATGATATCTTGCATCGCCCCGGGTTGCTAGATCTGCATCTGGAGGCCTTCAACTGTTCTCATATGTCATGTATTGATTGGACATCAGTTGTTACAAGCTGAGAATTCCCATGGACTGATGGAAATTAGGTTATTGTTATCTTTTTGGTTAGGGCGCCACTTGGTAGGGAGGGCCCTTGGTATGGAGGGTGGTGTTGATGGCATGGTGTGGTCGGGGGTCGTCCGGGGCTTAGGTTGAGGAGATTTATGGGTTGGAACTCGGCTTACTGCCCCGATATGTTGAGGGGTGGGGCAGGTGGCGAGGAGGCGACGGACCAACTGGATGTCTCTGTCAAGATCTCCCGTGGGATCATAGATGCTGAAATGCTCTCTAATGTTGCTGGGGAGGATCCTGATACGGGTATTGAAAGTATGTATGTCCCGGGTAGCTGTGTCGGCTCCCAGGTATGCGGCGGTGACGAGTTGCCTGGCCTGGATGAGGGTGTCATATAGGTTTCTGTCGTAAGTGAGGGCGTCGAGTTGACAGGGCAACGACCTTTCCTAGTGGTGGTGTGACAGCCTGGGTCACGATCTGCTTGAGCACACGTCAGTTCAGGGACGATTTTTGCAGTGATGCGGGAGACTATTTTGCCTCGGTGTGGTAGAGTTACTGCTCTTTTTTCTTTGTTGTGTTCAAAGCCTATGTCCAGTAAGGGTTCAATCATGCACATGTATGTGATGATATCATACTGTTTGGGGTCGAATCTAGGTGTGGGTATGTGCGTTTTGGTAGCCATTTTGGTACTTTCCCTTTTTTTTCCTTGGTGTTCTTTTGCCAGATCGAGAACCACCACTTGCCACCAGTGTTATGCTCTGTGTTTTAGGGGCAACTTCTTGCTTCCTAAGCCACAGACACAAGCCTTGGGTTCTTTAATTCAAGACTGGGCAAGAACATATACCAAAGGAACAGGGTACAAACACAGGCTAACCAGTCTTACACATATATTACCATATATCGACATACACAGTACAATATCATATCCAACAATATATGTGGCACTTACAAACTATTAAGGTACATTCAAAGGGCAACACACAAATATAGCATAGGTACACCTTAGGGACTACAAGTCTGGCTATCACTGAATGTCTCTGTCGAGGCAGCACACAATTTAACACAAGTTCACAATCACAGGGCCTCAAAATAAGTTAACACACAAATCCCTGGGGAAGAGTTAGCACTGGGGACACTGAACCTTCATATCTAGGGGGGAACATAGAGAGGATCATGGAGCCGATAGGGGGGAGATAACCTGGGAGCGGAACCTTGGTCAGAGGGGAATTACACAGTTTAACACAAACCCCTTGCAGTGATAGGTTGGGGGGAATGACAGATTCACGAGGGGGGAGAGGGATGCACTTCCACTGGGGGAATCAGGGGGTCACGGTGTGGTACATTAACACAAGGGAAATTTAGGGCTCGACACAAATACACTGAGCCTCTACTTCTGCGTGGAACACAGTTAAAACATGAGTTTACACAGGGGAGGGGGTTTTGCACTGGGGAGGTTCACTGTTAATTCTGTGAATATTAAAAGGTCACTCACAGTTCTGTAGGTTCACATGGGAAGGTTCAGGTGGCAGCCCGGTGTGGGAGGTAGGCCGTCAGGGGTGTGTTCTGGGGCCTCTTAGTGAGTCATCCAATGTGGGTGGCTGAGCGGGGTGGTGAGAAGCCTTCTCTGGCCTCTCCTGGAGGAGCCCTCAGGCGTGGGTTGGCCCTTGGGGCTAGGGACGAACAGGGCCAGGAGGCGGGCAGCTCTGTGCCGGCCTCTGGAGGTGGTGGGTGTCCGGTGGGCGGCCTCAGACTGGATGGAGCCAGGGGTTGGTGGTGTGCCCCTTGGTGGCTGGGGGCTGCAGTCTCGCTGGGGAGGGGAGGGCGTCAGGGGATGTCTGTGGCCGGGGCGTCCCGAGGAGTCTGCCAGCATGGAGGGGACAGCTGCACCGACAGGATGCCCACTACTGGCCCACTCCAGATGTCCTGCCACTGAGATCCTGTAGTGGAGCAATCTCCACCCTAGGTGGTGTGGGGGGAGGATGAGGGATGTCTTGCTCGGCCACAGGAGGGGTGGGCCGAGCCAGAGATGTGTCCCTCAGCGGGAGCCTCCGGACTGGTGGAGGAGGAAGAACCGATGGTTGCTCCCTCAACGTGGCAGGTCCGATGGTCACCGCCAGAACTGCACGCTGGGGTCGAGGAAGGAGGTTCCACGGAAGCTCTTTCGGCCTGGCAAGTCCGGTGGGCGTTGCCCAGGCTCCCGGGTTGGGGCGTGGGGGTAGGAGATCTGGTGGAAGCTCCTCCTGCCCAGTAAGTCCGGGGAACATTACCGGGGCACCACTCGTTCCGGTGGCAGCAGTGTAGATATTATATAGGCATTAGTAAATACCTCATAAATAATGTACAGGATGTAGTGTCTGATTTCACATGATATCTGTACACAGTCTGTTGTCCCAGACTACCTTGAATCTTAACATACGATGTTTCTCAAAATATCCTCGTAGTCCAAACAACCAAGAAACTCATAATGTATTCAAACACGTGGAAGCCCACAGGAGATCGATCAGACACTACTACCTTACCAAACATCCTCTCCTACCTGTATATAATGGCAGAGAGAAGCCTTTCACATCAGAAAGGGGATAGATAATGCCCGAGAGCACAATTAGGACAGAGTAAGGAGAAATGGGAGACTGGCCGTCACACTAAGCTCGTTTGTAAATCACCATCAAGATAACTGCGCAATAAAACTCAGTAACCCAAGAGTGCTGTAATTCACCTCGTTGATAATACACCTCACGACTTTATTCTGGTTGCATTAAATAATCCATAATCCGGTGGATGCCCCCACTCCTGTAGGTTCGGTGGACGCTACCATGGTCCTGCTGCTGGGGGAGTCACAGCCGAGGAGTACCCGGTGGGTGCTCCCTCTGTGGTAGGTCTGGTGGACGCTACCAAGGCTCTGCCCCCTTCCCTGGGACGAAAAGCAGGGGAGATCTGGTGGACGCTCCCATGGCAGCTAGTCCGGCGGATATAGCAGTTCTACCGCTCCCGAAGGTGGGTGGCAGAAGAGGGGGACTCCCTCTGCAGTAAATCCGGTGGAAGTTACTACGCCGCTACTCCCTTGGGGTGACATAGGGCTGGGAAGACCGGCGGTCGTTCCTCCTCTTTTTGCAGTTCTGGTGGAAGCTGCCGAGGGCCTACGCGGGACTGTCCTCTAATGAGTCCCACCCCAAGTCTGGCGAGGGCTGCCGTAGCAGGAGAGTAGTCTGCCAGAAGTGCTAACTTGCCACTGGTCTGGTTGTGAGGAAAAGGGACATATGGCTGCAGGTGACGTGGGCTGGTGTAGCGCGGAAGGTAACGTCACCTGTCTGTGGTCCCCTTGTAGGGTGGTGGTAACCTCCTCATCGTCTCCTTGTTGGGTGGAGGTGTCAGTGTAGGTGTGCATTTTAGGTCACCAATGATGTCCTAGTGAATTTTGTACACTGCTGCATTCAGTAATTTACTCATTTCCGCAATTCCTTTTGTTGGATATATGGATGCAATCTTGCTGAAAAGAGGCTTGGTTTGCCCACATATCTTTCCCAGGTATCAATGAACTTAATGTCCTCTTTTTCACATATTTCTTTAAGAGCTCCATTAAGTGTTACTACTTTGCTTTATCACCCACCTGTAGCATGGCAAGGTGATATAGTTTTGTTGGTGTGTGTGTATATATGTTGCCAAATACCTTGAAAAGTTGTGAACAAATTTTCACCAAATCACCTTAAAATAGCAACTACAGTATGTAAATGTGCAGAAGTCTACTACTTTTGGTGAGGATTTGATCAAAGACAACCGAGTGTCAGCCGCCATATATTTTTAAAAAGTGGAATTTTTTTTTGTAAAACACAGTGACTGAATTCAATAGAATTTTGTGAATTATCTTCACATTTGGTTTGTAGGTAACTTGTACCTTAGCCAACATATTTTGGCGGGTGATTAGCATTCAGCCCTCAAACACTTTTTTCAACAGTTGGGGTTGGAATGCAGTCTGGGGAGTATACCATTTACTATACATTTACTTGTCCTAGCTTTCATTAATTTAAGGAGAGATTAATATTTCATGAGGATATCTGCCGGTGGCACCATTTATACCTACATTCATAAGTCATGTATCTCTACTGACTGTACTTTCTATATATTTAGTGATCATTTCTTTTTGCCAGGTATAATCTTTGCTGATCTTTTCTTCCCTTATTTGATGTAAAAGCAGAGCCTTGACCCCTTAGAACAGAGTCATTCACCAACAGTGTAGTACTTTCCTTTGCACTAAATTTTGTATCCTGGTGAAGCACCTCTGCTTTATCGTCAACATACTTACCAGCTTTGTGTTTAACGTGCTTACATACAGTGTGACTGCCTGTACATTTCCCCCCCATCTTCAAGAACAGAAAGCCTGTTTGTTATTGGAATTTCGTGCATTATCTTGGGCGTTTGTGAAGATTTACATTTATTTTTCACTACCTGGAATGCCTACTCAAACTGGGGACATTCATTTTTTCTCAGCTTGATCAATTCTGCCTTGAGGTCTGGGTTTTCCTGTCCTAAGTCCTCCAGGGCATATTAATGACCTTTAATTACACTTTCTAGATAATAAATATTTTCATTTGTCAGGCACATGAAACACTTGGCATCTGGCTTACCAAATTTTGGAAACCAATCACTCTAGTACTAGTTTCCACAAGAGGGGCAAGAAACTTATTTAGGGAGCATGTTGAAGTTATTTAATGAGTTATGGAAGGGACACAAAAAAATAAAGTAAATAAATGTGAGAATTAATTATGGGGCTAGACTTAACCCTTTAACCGCGGGGTTGTCGGAGGCGCGCTGTGCCCATCCAGCGGGGAAAATCCGCGCTCCGACTGACTTTCTAAAAAGATTTGCCAAAAATCAGTTATTAGTCCTAGAATATTATGATTAAATATGCATATGGCACATACCTTCAGCTTTCTCCTGGGAAGTTTTTTTTTTTTAGCACTCGTCGACTACCGTAGGACTTGTGAAGACTTCTGAAGTTGGGTAACTAAGTCTCCACTTTACACTTCCCAACATCTCGTAATATGAATACCACTGCCTGATATTATCGCTAGAAACACTATTCAGTGATTTCCAAGTAGTTTGGAATCCATACTAAAAAACAAAAAACACTGAAAGCAATGTAAAATACGAGCAAGTACGGGCCTCCCACTCGTGCTAATTCGCCACTGATATTCCGTCATTTCTTACTCATATACACACTCACACTTTATTATTTCTAGTATTTTATTACACTTATAAATATCTACAGTCTTTTACCGCTTCCCACACGATGTTTAGTAGGGGTAGAGGTCACAGGGCCTTTTATAATGGGCACAAAAGCGGCAGAAATTGAGGGGCGCAACTGCGACGTGATTTCATCTTGAAGGACAAGAGTGAACTGAATGTACTGTACGTATCTCGGTAGCCAAGAGTTGAAAATGTCAGATGCTAATGTATATGCTAAGAAATGTCATAGGAAATCTAGACAATACATAATAAATTAGGTAGTTCCAGGTGAATATAAATATCACTCAGGCTTCTCCCTTCCTTTCTTAATATATATTTATTATGAGAATAGCTCATAAGGCATATTTCACGGGGAAAAAAAGCAGGGGAAAATAGCGAACGAGTGCGGGTTGGATGTTGCCAAGTGATAATTAGCCAGTTGCAGGTGTATGGCACTATCAATTACCTTATTTATATATATATATATATATTATTTGGTATAAGAATAGGGCATAGGGCTCATTTCAATGGATGAAATCAGTGGAAAAATCCGGGGAAGACTTGCGTACCACAGAGCAGCTAAGCAGACGACATGAGAGGGTAATGAAGGGGAGGTAGGGAGGGGAGTCTTGCATGGGAGCAAATGGCTAAATTGTCAACAATGGATGGGAGTACTGATGACATTAGCAGCTCTGACTATTGTTGGACACTGGCAGTGCTGATAGATGATACAAGTCACCATCTGAAAGCCCGGGGGAATTTGAAACAACACAAAATCACATAAGTGACGCCCCGCAGTATGATCCATTGCACCCGAGCATCACGGAAGTGATGACCCCCGGTTAAGGGGTTAAGGATACTACTTGTATGGATAATATTTTGAACTCCCTTTTGAATGTTGGCAAGAGTTGACGTTCGCTTAGGTGGGAGGGCGGATGCAGATTACGACCTTGGAAGAGGTACTGACACAAGAGAAAGGGGGGAGGGGAAAGAATGTGAGGATGATGTACACTGGAGGCTTTTGCTGTGGTCATTCCCATTTGGTGTTAAAATGCACAACACCGAAAATGAAACAGAATACGTGGTGAAATACCGAAGCACCCCAGGGACCCTACCTGGCTGAGACACCCACCCCAGAAGGAGATACCCAAGGGACAGAAAAAGGCAGCGCGGGCTCCGTGCAAGACGGACGCACCTGTGCCTTTCCTGCACGCCCCTCTCACGCTCAGGTAACTCGCCACAGAGTTCTCAGTCACGGTGGACTACATCCACGCCAGACCAGCCCTCGCCAGATTTGGGGTGGGGCTAGTTTCCTAGCCCCATATAGCCAGCAGATGGCCATCAGCAGCTCAGTCACTGCTTCCCTCACTCAAACCATATCAGGTGACGGTCACCAGCCGCACACGGGGAGGAGATGGCCACCAGCCGCACATGGGGAGGAGATGGCCACCAGCCGCACATGGGAAGGAGATGGCCACCATCAGGTCCTCGATCCAACCCTACAAAAAGGGGACAGGTGACAGCCATCAGCTGCTCCACATTAAAAATTTTAAAAAAACAGGTGATGGCCACCAGCGCACCCCCTGGAGTAGCAACGGCCACCAGCAGCGCCTCCATCAGGAGGGACCCTCATTGGTGATGGCCACCAGCCACACCTGCAGGAGAGCGACAGCAACCAGCCGCGCCCCTGCAGGCCCTCGGGGAAGTGGGACACCGGTGACGGCCACCAGCCGCACCTTGGTGATGGCCTCCAGCCACACCTGTTCTCCCATGATAGCCACCAGCTGCACGAGGGGTGTAGTCCTCATGCGGCACAGCGCCCTTAAGCAAGTGACAGCCACCAGCCACACTCTGCCCATCGGGAGCCAGGGGAACGAGCCCTTAGTGACGGCCACCAGCCGCACTCTGCCCATCAGAAGCCAGGGACACGAGCCCTTAGTGACGGCCACCAGCCGCACTCTGCCCATCGGAAGCCAGGGACATGAGCCCTTAGTGACGGTCACCAGCTGCACAGGGGAGGAGACAGCCACCAGCCGCTCTGCCAATCGCGCCCTAGGGGACTCAGCGACGGCCACCAGCCACACTGGGGAGGGAACGGCTACATGCCGCCCCTTGCCCCCTACCCCAGTGCCTTCCCCACCTGAGGATTCCGCAGGACTGCTGGAACCCACCTACAGCAGCTCAGGTATCCTCCCCCCTTCTCCTAACAGGGACACCCTCCAGCTGGAATAGCAGCTGGAGGAGACCTGGCAAGGGTCCCTGGTGCCTGGGGTTCTAGCCCTCCAGCTCGACCCTCAGCAGTCCCAACCCCTGTCGGACTCTGCGTCGACGAGCTGCCACAGCCCACACCTGCCAGAGGCTCAACGGCGAGACCGCAGCCCCTGGACCAGTCAAGACGCCCCCAGGACCCCGGGGCATGACCTTCCAAGCCCCACCCGACCTCCTGCCCGGCAGAGTGGGCGCAGACAAGCGCACCTGCTCCGAGCCTCCAGACCCCTCAGGAAGGGCACCCACCTACCACTGCCCTCAGACCACTCCCGGACGAGACAACCACATCCTGGCCTCATGACGAGGCTCCAGACAAACACCAGCAGCCCAGCCTCCTGATGAAGGCCCCGGATGAACACCAACAGCCCAGCCTCCTGATGAAGGCCCCTCTGGACGCCCCTATGACCGGGGGCTTCCTGACGCAGGCCGCCATACTAGGCCCTCCACTACTACCGGGCCTCACCCTACAGCAAGCCCCAATCACACCTTCCTGTCGCAGAGTCCTCCTGCCCTGTCTTTCTGTGTATATTATTTTCTTGTAAAGTGTGCCATTGTGTATCTGTCTTAGAATTGTAATTTATGGTAATATATGTGTATGGTTTGTTGCCCTGAGTTTTTATCCCCTGTTCCCATTAGATGCCTCGGAACCCAACCTGGTCTAGAAAGAGGACCCCACTCCAGGCTCCGTGTCTAAGGAACGAGAAGTCGTACCCTTAAACACACAGCATAACACTGGAGGCCAGTGGTGGTTCTTAACCCGGTGGGTGGCAACAGGGAACAAGGGAAACTTCGGCAAAATGGTGACAAAACTGCACGTTCAGATACCTAAATTCGACGCTGAGCAATACAACATCCACACATACTTGGAAATAGTAAAACCACCATTAGACAGCCTTTGAGACAGACAGACAGAAAATAGCAGTAACGCTACCACTTCTGAGCAAAGCAGGAGCCACAATTGCACCTAAGATTGTCCCAGAGTTGATATGGGAGGAATTCACCAAGCTTACGACTCAAGCAGCCACCCCCTCATTAGGAAAAGTTGTAGCACTAGCACAGCTCGACTCCCTCACCTATGACAGAAACCTTGACGACATGCTCGTCCAGGCCTTGCGACTCGTCACCGCCGCATACCCGGAATGCAGCAAGGAAACCCGGGAACAACATGTCTTCAATACCCTGGTCAGGATTCTCCCCAGTGCTGTCAGGGAGTACTTCATAATTCATGACCCAATGGGAGACCTGGATAAAGATGTCCAGCTCATACGTCACCTCCTGGTTGCCCATACTACCCCACAGCAGACTGGCGGTAAGCAAATTTCCCATGCAAAAAGCAGCGCCACCACGCACCTCTTGCCCACCTCCTGTCCAGCCAAGCCCTCCACCAACACCCTCCATCCCCAAGGCCCACCCCTCACGCAAGCACCCCAAAACAAGAGACATCAATTGGATCTCCATTAACCCATGGGAATTCACCATGTACAGCAACAATGTCCCCTCCATGACATCAGGGAACAACTCAAAGCTGCTCGACTGAAGTCCACCAACCAGGGGTGCCGTAAGGTCTCGGTCCTAGATGACGAGGGTATCGAGGGCGACGCCTCCATAGACAACCACTTAGGCCTCGGGGAAACGGAGCCCGAATATGACTACACACCACAGCAGCTGGATTCCTAGGACTGCCTCCCCACAGCGGCGGGGGTCGCCTTACAGAAATATTGCCCCCCAGTCTATAACAAGATGAGACTGGATGGGGTAAAGGCGAGGCTGCTAGTCGATATGGGAGTGGCTAGATTTTGCCTATATAGTCATTTTTACTCCCGTCACCATTCAACTTTCGGCCCGCTTTTCCCCACCTCAGCTCATCTTGTGGATGCGGGGGTTGGCCCCCTGCCCATGCGTGGGGAAACTTGGGCCCTACGTGCAGACACGCACCAAAACGTCTCTGCACTGCACCCTTTCATCATTTTTTACTCCTCTTGCCATGCATATGAAGGATACCTGGGGCTGGATCTTCGTCAAAAGATCCGGACAAGCATCGACTGCCACGGGCGTCGACACCAGTTCAACAAACCTTCTGACTCCAGCCCCCAGCCCATCTGCACATGCATGCCCTCCCCCACAGCCCCATCCCCATATGCACATGCACCCCCCCATCCCCATCCCTTGTTCTCTCCCCCCTCCCGCCCCCACCTTCCCCACTACCATCACCTCCACCCTTACCATCCCCCCTCATCATGAGGCCTGGTTGCAACTAAACAGGCTGTCAGGAACCCTCATTCTCTTCCCTTCCTCCTTACCCCCTGAAACCCTCTCCTCCTGCCTACTCCCTCCCACTTTCCTTTCCCCCCACCGTGACACGGTGTGCACCTCCCTTACCCTACCCAAAGGATTAGTCGTGGGAGAAATGGAGGAGGCTGAGCCCTGCACACCTCCTCATGCCCCCACCCCCTACCTCCCCTACCCCCCCCTCTCTCCCCACCAGACAGACAGCCTACGCCGCCTACTACTGGACTTTCAGGACTTATTTGCGTCAGGACCGACCGATATAGGCCACACCACTGTCCTGGCCCATGAGATCCACACTGAAGTACCACCAATTCGCCAACCATCTCGGCGAAAGAATCCTCACAAGCGAGCTGAGGAGGACCGGCAGGTCCAGGAAATAATAGATGCCGGTGTCATCTCACCCTCCACCAGCCCATGGTCCCCCCGTTGTACTAGTGAAAAAGAAAGACGGGTCAATGAGATTCTGTGTGGACTATCAATGCCTCGACGACATTACCACCAAGGATGCCAAACCCCTGCCCTGAATAGGTGACTCCCTCAATTCCTTGTATGGTGCAACATGGTTTTCCACCCTGGACCTCCAATCAGGTTATTGGCAGGTCCCAGTCCACCCTGACGATAGAGGGAAAACTGCCTTCTCCACCTGCCATTCGGACTCTGTAACGCCCCTGCCACCTTCCCGCGTCTTATGGAGTCCATCCTTAGTGGCCTCACATGGGAGACTTGCCTTGCATACTTGAACGACGTCATCGTCTTTAGCAGGACCTGGGCTGACCATCTCCATCGCCTCAAGCAAGTCTTCCAGCGAATCAGACAAGCTGGGTTGAAACTTAAACCTTCCAAGTGCGTCCTGGCAGCACGCTCCATTGCCTTCCTGGGGCATATCATCTCCCAGGAAGGGATTGCCCACGATCCAGACAAACTCCGCGCCATTGCAGACCTTCCCCTACCAAAAGACGTATACGAAGTCCGAGCTTTCTTGGGACTAACTTCCTACTACCGCAGATTCGTAAAGGGCTTCGCCGACATTGCTAAGCCCCTCCATGACCTAAAAAGAGTGAACCTTTCATATGGGCAGAGGACAGAGTTACCGCATTCAACACCTTGAAAACAAAACTTATCTCCGCCCCCATCGTTGCCTTCCCCGATTACAACCTACCATTTCACCTATACATTGACATATCGCTCATAGCGATCGGCGCTGTCTTAGCACACGTACAGGAAGGACGGGAGCACATTATCGCTTGTGCCAGCAGAACTCTCAACCAAGCTGAGAGGAACTAAGCTGCCACTAAGTGGGAGTGCCCCGGGATAGTCCGGGCCCTGGAGCACTTCTGGGCCTACCTGTCTGGCACTAAGGCCACCATCATCACCGACCATCAATCGTTCCAATGGCTCCGCCAATCAAACACCCAGAATGCACAGCTCATCAGGTGGAGAGAGACATTAGAAGATTTCCACTACGAGATCTCTTACCGTCCTGGAAAACTTCACACGAACGCCGACGCTCTGTCCCGGCTTCTGGTACAATCCATCCACCCAGAGTCTGAGCTGGTGCAACGATGGCAAAATCGTGATCGACCAGACTGGATACCAACCCATGTTTTTTCCAAACTCCGTCAACAAGGTGATCACCTCTTCACACAAATGGGCCACATCGTACTCTATCCCGAAACTGCCCTTGACACCTTGACCCATCTCCATTCTAACAACGCAATACACTTGGGCACAAAAAAATTACTACAGGTATTTTGGGACATCTACTGGACCCCAAGCCCCTCCAACTTGGCCCAACAAGTGGTTCAAGCCTGCCGGGCCTGCCCCCTTAGGAAAGACATCACCCGCACCCCCAGCCCCGCCGGCAAGATCATGGCTCACAAACCCTGGCAACTCCTGGCCGTGGACATAGTAGGCCCCTTACCACCGAAAGCCGGCTACTGCTACATAATCACTTTCATAGACAGCTACTCCAAGATCCTCATTGCCTGTCCAGCCAAGGAACACCATGCCATAGCAGCAGCTGAAGCCCTTGTCCGCCACATCTTCCCCTACTTTGGTATCCTGCAGGTGCTACATTTTGACAATGCGTTGGAGTTCACCAAGAAAATATGGCAAGAACTCACTACCATCTTCGGGTACCAAATTTCCCACTCCTCTCCCTACTGGCCCCAAGGAAGTGGAACATGCGAGAGGAGCCATCGCACCCTCTTAAAACAGGTGCGAACCCGAACAGAAGAAACCAAAGATGAAGACTGGCCCACCCACGTAAAGATCGTACAGTGGGGACTAAACACCTGCCCCCGAGACGACGGCATCTCTCCCTATGAGCGTGTTTTCGGAGAAGCCCCGCTTCTCTTCCCCCTCAGACATCACCTCAAACCCCCAACCAAGTACCCAGTGTCCAACTCCCTGCACCACCTAAAAAGCAGGTTACACCACCTGCAAAAGCACCAAGCCCTAAAATGGGACACCACCCCCTATAAGCCAGGAGACACAGTTATGGAAGCCTGACTACCAACCCCACACAAACTGGCCCCTCGCTTCACAGGCCCGTACACGGCTAACCATATCCCCAGTCCATACCAAGTCACCATTAATTATCATGACACCCTCTGTACCTAGTACAGTACAATAGACCCGTTAGGCCATACACAGCAAGCAAACCCCAGCCCATTCCACCACCTACATCCCCCATGGCTGCGCCACCACATCCTCCCCCTCAACCCCACCTCTCCCTCCAACTCCTACTCCCTATACCTCACCCCCTCATCCTCCTTTACCCCATCTCCTGTCCCCTCCTCCTCACCTGCCACCTCATCACCCAGCTCCTCCCCTCCCTGCACCTGCACACCCGTGCTACCCCTCCTAAGCCGCATAGCGCGCTGCATTCCTCAACCCTTAATCCACCACCACTCCTCACACCACCATGTCCTAAGCACCTCACACCCACCGAACAACTCACATCACCCCCTCTACGCTGCATTCCACCGGCACTGCTGCCTCCTCCCACCCCCGCTGCCCCACCACTCGCTCCATCCACACCACCTCCACCGCCAGCCATCGCCCATCGTTCTACATCACGCACACCACCACATCCCTCCGCACCCACGCCCAAACTTACCACCTCCGCAACCCGATCTGGGCAAGTCTCACGCCTACACCAGCGATACACTGCCACCCCCTCCCCCTCACGACCCATAACCCTGACTCCGCCAAACACCAACCGGGTGACATATCGTATTCCCAAAGCGATGTGGAAAGCACCGCCACCTGCACTCCCAAGGGGCATCCCCAACTCCTCCCCCTACCACCAGCATAAAACGCCAGCCCTCCTGTTGGTGGCTAGTATTCAGCCACGGCCCACCTTCACCACCACCGGCCATGAAGATCCGCCGCATCGTCTGGGCCCCCACCACAGGCAAGAAAAAATGCATTCGAGGGACCCTGCACCTACTACGCCTCTTCTGAGAATCACCTCAGCCCTCAACACTATTCGTGACCCTCACCAGCAGCCACCAACTGGACCCCTTAGCCACCCACTGGACCTCCCTCCTACAACACCTCACACCACAACACCAGACCGATACCACCCATACCTACCACCTCCAGGCACGGGGATGTGATTTTTCACCACTGATGGTGGTGAAATGCACAACACCGAAAATGAAACACAGAATACATGGCGAAATACCGAAGTACCCCATGGACGTTACCTGGCTGAGACACCCACCCCAGGAGGAGATACCCAAGGGGTGGAAATAGGCAGCGCGGGCTCTGTGCAAGGAGGGCGCACCTGTGTCTTTCCCGCACACCCCTTTTGCGCTCAGGTAACTCGCCACGGAGTTCTCGGTCACGGCGGACTACATCTCCGCCGGACCAGACCTCGCCAGGTTCAGGGTGGTGCTAGTTTCCTAGACCCATATAGTCAGCAGGAGACGGCCACCAGCTGCTCAGTCGCTGCTTCCCTCCCTCAAACCATACCGGGTGACGGCCACCAGCTACTCCTCGATCCATCCCTACAAAAAGGGGGACAGGTGACGGCCACCAGCCGCTCCTCGATCCATCCCTACAAAAGGGGGACAGGTGATGGCCACCAGCTGCTCCACATAAAAAATCCAAAAGAACAGGTGATGGCCACCAGATGCGCGCCCGTCAGGAGGGACCCCCATTGATGACGGCCACCAGCCGCACCTGCAGGAGAGCGACGGCCACCACCCGCACCCCTGCAGGCCCTCTGGGAAGTGGGACACTGGTGACAGCCACCAGCTGCGCCTTGGTGACGGCCTCCAGCTGCACCTGCACTCCTGTGATGGTCACCAGCTGCACAAGGGGTGTAGTCCTTGCGGGGCACGGTGCCCTTAAGCAAGTGATGGCTACCAGCTGCACTCTGCCCATCGGGAGCCAGGGGCACGAGCCCTTAGTGATGGTCACAAGCTGCACGGGGGAGGAGACAGCCACCAGCCGTTCTGCCAATCGCATCCTAGGGGACTCGGTGATGGCCACCAGCCGCAATGGGGAGGGAACGGCTACATGCCGTCCCTCGCCCCATGGAACAGCAGCTGGAGGAGACCTGGCAAGGGCCCCTGGTGTCTGGGGTTCTAGCCCTCCGGCTCAACCCTCAGCAGTCCTAACCCATCGGACTCTGAATCGACGAGCTGCCGCAGCCCACACCCGATGAAGGCTCAACGGTGAGACCGCAGCCCTCGGACCAGTCAAGACGTCCCCAGGATCCCGAGGTGTGACCTCCCAAGCCCCACCCGATGACCTCCTGCCCAGCAGAGTGGGCGCAGTCAAGTGTGCCTGCTCACTAGCCCCTAGGCCCAAGCATCTGGGCCCCTCAGAAAGGGTGCCAACCAATTTCCACTGCCCTCAGACCACTGCCAGGTGAGACAACCACAGCCTGGCCTCCTGATGAGGCCCTGGACGAACACCAGTAGCCCAGCCTCCTGACGAAGGCCCCTCCGGACGCCTTGACGACCCGGGGCATCCTGACGCAGGCCGCATACTGGGCCCTCCGCTACTGCCAGGCCTCACCCTACAGCAAGCCCCAGTCACACCCTCCTGTCACAGAGTCATCCAGCCCTGTCTTTCTGTGTATATTATTTTCATGTAAAGTGTGCCATTGTGTATCTGTCTCAGAATTGTTATTTATAGTAATATATGAGTAAGGTTTGTTGCCCTGAGTTTTTATGCCCTGTTCCCATTAGTTGCCTTAAGGAACCCAACCTGGTCTAGAAAGAGGACCCTGCCCCAGGCTCCGTTTCTAGGAACGAGAAGTCGTACCCTTAACCGTGGGTCGTCACTATCATGACGGTTGGGTGCAATGGATCATACCACGGGGCGTCACTTGAGTGACTCTGTGTTATTTTTAATTTGCCCGGGCTTTCAGGTGGTGACTTGTATCATCTATCAGCACTGCCAATGTCCAACAATAGTCAAAGCTGCTAATGTCATCAGTACTCCCATCCATTGTTGACAATTTAGCCATTTTTCCCCCACTCCAGACTCCCCTCCCTACCTCCCCTCCACTACCCTCTCGTGTCGTCTGCTCAGCCGCTCTGCGCTAAGTAAATCTTCCCCGGATTTTTCCACTGTTTTCATCCATTGAAATGAGCCCTATGC
>JAGKTI010002520.1:7934-18815 GCA_018397915.1 Birgus latro
GTGACTTGTGGCCGACGCCTGCGTGACCGTGAGGGTAGCTGCCTGACGGCTTGTGGCCTGCACTGTGCTAGGTCTGGTTTCCTGGCGGCTTGTGGCCTGCACTGTACTAGGCCTGGCGTGACTCGTGGCCAACAGCAAGAGGGCACAGGGAGAGATAGTTTCCTGGCGGCTTGTGGCCTGCACTGTATTAGGCCTGGCATGACTCGTGGCCAACGCCGAGAGGGCACAGGGAGAGATGGTTTCCTGGCGGCTTGTGGCCTGCACTGTATTAGGCCTGGCGTGGCTCGTGGCTGACGCCGAGAGGGCACAGGGAGAGATGGTTTCCTGGCGGCTTGTGGCCTGCACTGTGTTGGGCCTACTTTCCTGGAGGCTTGTGGCCTGCACTGTGTTGGGCCTACTTTCCTGGCGGCTTGTGGCCTGCACTGTGTTAGGCCTGGCGTGGCTCGTGGCTGATGCCGAGGAGGTGAGCTCTGGGACGGCTATGGCCTGTGCCGATGAGCTTAGGTCACTAGCAGCTGAGGGACGGACTATGGCCGATCCTGCCTCATGCCCAGTACGGCTCGTGGCCGGTACCGCGGTGCCGCTCTTGGGGGAACACCTATAGGACGACTGTTGGCCGGTCCTGCCTGACCGACACGCGTCCGTGTCGCGGCCCTGCAGCGGGGAAACAGCTGGGGAACGGACAATGGCCAATTCTGCCCCGTACCCGGTACGACAATGGCCGGTACTGTGGCGCTGTGTGGAGTTGTAAACTCCACCCCTTACCTGCAGAGCTGTACTCCAGCCGGAGACAAGGTGCTGGCGACTGCTACCTTTCCGGGCCCTCACCTGAGCACAAGAGGGGCGCCGGGAAGTTGAACAGGTAGGTCGTTCCTGCTCCCAGCCGCGCTG
This sequence comes from Birgus latro, assembly GCA_018397915.1. Lineage (NCBI taxonomy): Eukaryota > Metazoa > Arthropoda > Malacostraca > Decapoda > Coenobitidae > Birgus > Birgus latro. Next base: position 8,826 of record JAGKTI010002520.1, read on the forward strand.
CGCTGGCGGTAATCCCCCGATGGGATGTTACGAAGACTTTTACGTCATTGAGAATACGGCCTTTGATCCTGAAGAATTTGTGTTCATTGATATATTTAAGTGAAAACACATGCCACACCAGGTTTATTTATATACAGGTCTTACACTAGACGCTGTTGCGAATTCTGCCTGTGTGCATATCCTCTCCAACCTCGTGAACCATAAGACGTATTCTTCATTTTATTCATGCTATCTCCGGGCAATTTCACTAAGTTTGGGATGAACGTTTCAAACTGAACGGGTTAGATAAAGCTTTCATCAACCCCTTCATTGCTGTGAGGCTCTACTAAGTTTAATAAAATAGGAAATACATCATTAACATGAATGGGTTATAGTGGTACTTAGCATCCGTCTACCCATACCTCTCCACCTTTTTTCTGACTAATTCTCTAGCACACAAATAAACTGGTAGGGTATTCTCACTTTTTCATCGACACAACTTGTCAGCTCTGGAACATTCATCTTCAGTCTGCCTTTCACCCTTACTTTGGGTAGTCTTTCAACAACGTTGTATTGAAACATCTTAGAATGAATGAATGTTCTCTCTCTCTCTCTCTCTCTCTCTCTCTCTCTCTCTCTCTCTCTCTGTTTGATTTGCCATGAGAGATTATTTTTCACAGACTTTCAGAGTTTTCGATGCAGTCAGTAGTCATGTCTATAACAACTCTCCTGTCTTCAAGGTTTATGGAACTCGTGGAACTACACCAACACCCCCAGTGACTATGATTACCACTGCTGGCCAGGGTATTACGTCAAATGATGGCTGTGTACCAGAACCATCAGCTCCCGTGTACCAACAGATTTTTAGTCAGTGTGATATCGTTTGTAGTGAATTTGTGGCCACTACTCTAGAGTTTGAGTGTTTAATCACTGTGTGGGACATGTGTTGATCCCAAAGTAATGAGGTCACTAACGTGATCCATCCTGACAGATTTCAAGGGGACTGGAGAAAACCCAGTCACAAGTCCCTGTGGCCGGGGTAAGCAACGATATCTGAGTGGTTGGTGATGGGTGGTAATTAAAACGAAATTTGTGTGACTGTGTCATGGGTCTCATGTGATAGTTTGCTTCATGGAGCAATTCATAATGATCCCGAACAGTATGAGGGCAGTCATCCTTGGGTAATCATCCAGACATACACATTAATTGCCCCAAAGCACAATGAAGGAGCCGTATGGTCCGTCTATCATTTCGTGAGGATGGTAAGGAAGTAGCTTCATGATGAGGGAAGGTCAAGCCTACCATTCTTTTTCAGAAGTTACTACAAGGATGAGAAGGTCTCCATTCCCACAACTCCTGCCCCTTTGAATCGCTGCCTGTGATGCAGGGAATACATGTATTTTTTTTTTTACTCTTCTCAGGGATGAGGTTTAAATGTGTAAAAAAAAATGTGCATAACAACATGGCCTTTGACCGAGCTTTAACGCTGTAATTATGGCTTGAGTCCCCTGCCTCTAGTGGGGAGAGACTGTACGCAACGATATGACAGTAAGGCTGATATGGGAAAGGCTTAGAGAAAAGTTGCATATTTCAGGCTTTTGCAAGTAGCACTGAAACATGGATTCAGGGACCGAGACTTAGTCCTGGGGTACGAGAAGGCGCCAAAGTATTATAGGAACTGAGGAGTCTGTGGAAGGAGAACCCAAGCGGATTAATCCATTCAGTCTGATGACTTTTTATTCTTGTAACTACCAGATATTTTTGTTATGCTACGTATTTGTGGGTCGGTTTCTCGCCCTCAAATACGCAGGCTAAAGTGGGTCCCTATTCTAGACCGGGAGGTAACTCCAAAGAGTAGGACTGGACACAAAAACAAGGCAGTAAATATTACACATGTATTCCAGAGATTTCACAAAGAACAATAATACATCACAAAACATTACAATGGGTTGGTCGGGGGTAAGTTAACTCTGTACACAAATGCAGTCTGTCACTATGCCTTCCAATTGAGGTATGGTACAATTAACCCGACACTCATGGCACATACAATATATTTATATTTCAGGACACAGGAATGAATTTACTATAATTTCTTAAACCCGTATAGCACTGGACGGCACTATATATATGAGTTACGTTACACCTGTATTACAGGTACCTGGTGGCCGGAAGTCTATCTCAGGTAGTGTTGCCCGTAGAGATCACTGGCAGGGGGAACTGCGATATTTTAGTATATCTTGACTAACGTGTCTGGGCACAGGGCTGGTGAAGATTTAACTGAACACAGGGGAGGGAGAGTGTAAACACAAGGGAATGGCACAACGACACAATGGGTATATTCCGTTGGTCACAAAGACTGTCCGAGACAGCGGGACTCTACCGAGATATAGGTCAGGGCACGTTCTGTCTATTGGGCACGTCCAATCTTATATTCTGGGTTCCTGGTCACTTAAACTTGAGAATACACTGTAGGGGATCACTCGTGAGATATCCGTCGATGCACACAAATATCTGGGTCTAAGAGTACACACATATATAAAGTCCACTCACTTGGTTACCACTGGTGGGCCCAGGTTGATTCCTCTGCCCGGAGAAAAAAGGGGCAGAGTGGCGTATTCCTGGGCAGGGCCCCACACGTGGCTGAGGGGCTAGGGGCTCGGCCCGAAGAGAGCCAGGAGACGGGCCTGTCGTCGGGCCTGGGAGCGACTTAGGGAGACCTTGCCCACAGGTAGGTCGCGCCCTGGTGTTTGGGGCAACTCCTGGGGCAACAGGGGACCCAGGGCACTGGAACCCAGGGCGGCTGGGCTGTTGCAACTGCTAGAGGGCGGCATCGCCGACAGGGTCACCTCCGGGAACCTCGGGCCGGGGGAGTAGTGGACAGGGCCCGTCATTGACTGCGAGGTCTGCAGGGGCTCTGGTCCGGCTGCTGTTCACCCGGGTGGAGTCGTAGGGAACCAAGGTCTTGGGCAAGGCCTTGCCACACCTCGGGTGAAGGGTCCTCTCTGGCTGCAAGTCCTCCTGTAGGGGAGAAGCGGACTGTGGCCGGCTTTACACCCGGCCCGACGTGACTTGTGGCCGACGTCTGAGGGGCACAGGGGAGGATAGCTTCCGGGCGGCTAGTGGCCTGCTCTACCTCTGGCCTGGTGTGACTTGTGGCTGACGCCTGGGTTGCACAGGGGAGGATAGCTTCCTTGCGGCTAATGGCCTGCTTTACCTCTGGCCCGACGTGACTTGTGGCCGACGTCTGAGGGGCACAAGGGAGGATAGCTTCCTTGCGGCTAATGGCCTGCTTTACCTCTGGCCCAACGTGACTTGTGGCCGACGTCAGAAAGGCACAGGAGGTGAGAGCTCTGGGACGGCCAATGGCCCGTGCCGGCGAGCTGGGAACACTAGCAGCTGAGGGACAGACAATGGCCGATCCTGCCTCGTGCCCAGTATGGCTCGTGGCCGGTACTGCGGTGCCGCTCTGGGGGGAACGCCTACAGGAGACGGACGACTTGTGGCCAGTCCTGCCCGACCGACACGCGTCCGTGTCGCTGCCCTGTGGCAGGGAACCAACCGGGGAACGGACTGTGGCCGGTTCTGCCTCGTACCCGGCACGACAATGGCCGATACCGCGGCGTTGCGTGGAGTTATAAACTCCACCCCTTACCTGTACGCCAGCGTCCTCTGTCGCCATGCAGAGGACGCCCCCTTGTTATTATGGGGGGATGGGCTCTGCCCCCCCCCCACGCCAGCGTCCTCTGTCGCCATGCAGAGGACGCCCCCATGTTTATTTACTGCCATCCTCTGACGGGCTCTCCACCCCGAGCCCGTGCCACACCAGTGTGGCGAATCTTAAAAAAAAAAAAAAAATGGTGAGCTGAGCTCCGGCCGGAGACTAGGTGCCGGCGACTGCTACCTTTCCGGGCCACCACCTGGGCGCAAGAGGGGCGCCGGGAAGTTACACAGGTAAGCCGTTCCTGTTCCCAGCTGCGCTGTGTCGGCGGCAGTCCCCCGGTGGTACTGGGGGGGTTTGGGGTGCTGGTGTCGTCTGCTTCGGCCGCCGTGTGGTTTGTGGCTCCAACCCCTAACTCCTGTATTTCAATTTTACTTAGTTTAAAAGAGTACCGAAATAAAGGGGTTTAAAGAAGACTATATTAGTATATTTAACCCCTCCAGTTGAGAGGTCCCTCTCATAATGTAAACAATATCGTGTGAACTAGGCTATATTTATTAATTTTATGAATTGTAGATTATTCTATGCTTCTTCGTGAAACCCATCTTTTGCTAATATCATCCCCTCTCTTCCACCACCACCCCCAATTCCCCACGCCCTTTGAAAGCCTCCATCACTAATTTGGCGGGAGAATCAATACCTATACACCCCTCCTTCCCTCCACCGCCCCCCCTTCCCATTCCTCCCTCCGGCCACCGCTACTCTCCTGTTTCTTCCACGTATGATTCCCCCTCCCCCCCTCCATTTTCAGTGTACAGTATCTTACTGAAATTCTGGTTGTCATTTTTTCATATAGACCAGATACTGAGGACTTTCAAATAATTTAAATTATCAAATGCTGCTACTGCTAATGAATTTATCTTAGCCTAGATATTTTACAGTACTTTTGGGGGAAGTAACTGCTAATAGATCGGATTACACAGAGAGAGTTGGAACAGTTAATTTATCAGCCTCATTGTTTACAACAGCGAAGCAGCGTTGCCATGCGAATGACATGCAAAGCAGCAGCCGAGAGAACAGGGAACGAAGAGAGTGGCGGGAGAGTAGCAGACCTTTGCGAGTTGATTTGTCTATGTCCGTACTCCTGGTTCAGCAACACAGCCAGTCAGATAAAAGGCAATCAGTTACTTTGGCTCATCAGACAATTTCTAATCACTGTTTCTCAGTTCCACATTATACTCTCAGGCTGATTTAGGAGAGGGGGCGTACGCCCTACCCCATTTTCTGCAGGCTAGTGATTAAAAATAATAAAAGAGCGATGTTATTTACCAAAATGTATGCAATAATGCCTTTCGTAAACTTGATCAGAGAATTATTAAAACGAGTACAGTAAAGATAAATTTTTATTTGAATATATTAAGCGGTAGATCCGCAAGGTCGCGTAAACTTGGTCTAAAATGGGTACTTCTTCATCCTATAGGGATTCGATGACCAACTACGATGGCAGACACATCTCCTGCTACTGCCTGAGATCCGTTGAGGGGAGCAAAAAGCAGATCCCAGTCTCCGGCGGCCCAGACGAAGTTCATGGGAACCGTGGCTTGTTTTAATGTCAGGGCGGGGTACAGCTTCATCGAGAGCCAGGATATTGGCGTTGATGTTTTCGTGCACCGCCAGGCTGTCGTTGCACCAAACCCACATCTCCAGAGCTCCCTTGGGGATAGTGAGACGGTGGAGTTTTATCTCTTTGGGACTCCCATGGGTCCCGAGGCTTGGGATGTTACTGGGCCGGGAGGCGTGGCCGTGCAGGGTTCTGCCTGCATGGACGGCGACGTCTCACGGTCCGGGGACTCCAGGCTAGGGGTCCTGAGAGTCCTAGGGAGATAAGCACCATCGTGGAAATGTGCATCGCGACGGCGAGGGCTTTTTGCGGGGGTGATAAGGGGCTTTCCACGTTCTTCTCCCTAACATCTTTGAGGAGAACGAACTGCCTCGTCTTGTCATCCCCGAGTGCTTCGCCTGCGATGTGCATTCTGCTCCTCACCATAGGAAGCGTCGGGCCCATTTGCAGCAGCCTGCCATCCCTCGCACAACACCGAGGAAGCAGCTGTGGCTGGATGCTCCTCTCAGCCGGAGGACTGCCATTTTGATCACCAATCTGGATCTGGCGATGGCTACAGTTCAGACTGCTGCAGACGTCCACCAACCGCTGTCAGTGACTGAGGAGGGGTGGGACTCTTCAGCCTCCATAGCCATAGCCGAGGATGCGTCGACCGGCTCCTCAGTCGGCAAGGAGGTCGATGAACCCTCCCCACCTCAGGCAGAGGAGGGCAGCCCGTCTCGCCCTCCTATTATGGACTACAAGGATTGGCTAGCCGTGTTCTCCTACCGTCATCTGACACTCGCTGCCCACATCCGGTCGTATCAGCTCGGAGCCACGATCTACTCCAACCTCTACAATCTGCTCTGGGCGACCGACCTGGGTGAGGGGATTCCACCCAATCTGATTGTCAGGGGGGAGGAGGTCCGTGTAGCCGATCTACGAGCATTTTATTTCATGTTACCTCCGCGGATGGCTTGCTTGCGTGACGCCCTGGCTCAACGCTCACGGCCCAACACTGGATCCTGCCTTGAAACCAACCCCCATCCAACCATCATACTCAATAAACCACACTCGTAATAAATAATCCATCCTACCTCATTTCCTATCTCCTTATATTTCTCTGTCGTTACTAATCGTGCTCTCTCGTGAAGTCAGAGTCCTGGACTCCCCCACTACCTTGGAGGGGCCACGGCCATAGCAGTAGCCGGGGGTCCAGGAAATATAATCGTGCACCTGAGAGACTCGGTCTTTGCTGTCCCACTTCCTTCTAAACTTGCTGGTGTAAGATTGGGTAGGACCGCGGTCCTAACACTCTGGGACCACCCTGCTCTCACAACAAGTTTAGTGATCAGAGTAACGGCGCCAACACGTCATCCTGCTCACCCACTGCACCCCGGGATCTGCGCAAAAGTGTGGTGGTTGGTTATTTTCCCTTCTTTATTAACATCATGCACCATACTTTCCTCCTTCCCCTTTTCAATACTGGCTCTCTGTTAAAAAATTTTAATGTACCCTCTCTTCCCTGCCTTCAGATCCTGGTCAGACTCTTTTTACAATAACCGACACTCCCTTTTCGCAAACAATAAGGACAAGGCCGTCAAAGTCACTCTCGCCTCTCAGGTTCATCCAGATGCCTACCTGTCTTCCACCAACCTACTCAAATATCTGGATGGTGGATGTGAGTTAATCTCTACCCCAGAACTGAAAGCTGCTTGCACTATTGTTGCGAGACGACACGTTCTAAACAATGACGACAGTGACCTGACGACTGAACTCTCTCTAAGAAATGACATTAATGTTGTCCACATCTTTCGTCTTGAAATCTCCTCCACCATTAAAATTCATTGTGCTTCCCCCCAAGAGGTCCAAAAACTCCTCACACATGGCATCAGAGCTTTTCATACAATCATCCCACCCAGCAACCTCAGAACCGAGCAGTGGTTTGATCTTGCCCAATGTTTCACATGCTGCAGCTATGAACATCAAACTCGATCATGCAAGAAATCTCGAATCTGCTCCAACCGTTCAACGGAAGGCCATTTCTGCATCAACTGAACTAGCACCACTACCAAATGTATTAACTGTGGAGAAGGCCAGAAGGCCACACTGTGATTGCTGGCAACTGTCCGGCAAAGAAAAATTTCTTGAAGGTTGCTCGATCTGGCTGCCAACTCACCCAATACACTAACTCACTCCAGCCTCACACTGCACCTCAACACCCATCCTCCATGTCATATGCCCAGGCAGTCCAATCATCCTCACAGTCCCCAACTTACGCACCCAACACTCACTTCACCCCTCACACCACCACCCTCTCTAATCTCCTTCACAGCTCATCTTTTGACCCTTTCCTATTTTCCATAATCACCGCAGTCATGCAAGCCACCCTGCATCACTCTCATACTACCCAAGTTCCCTTTGCAAACATCATTGAAATACAGAAATTAGAAGTAAAGGCCGCAGATGATGCGACGGCCGGTTCAGACAACACCAGCACCCCCAACCCCCCAAGTACTACCGGGGGTCCGCCGCTAACACTGAGCGGCTTGGAACAGGAATGGCGAACCTGTATCCCTCCCCGGCGCCCCTCTTACTTCCAGCCGATGCCCCGGGAAGGTAGCAGTCGCCGGCACCTAGTCTCCGGCCGAAATTCCACTCGCCAGGTAAAGGGTGGAGTCTGCAACTCCACACAACACCGCGGTATTGGCGACAGTCATACCGGGTATGGGGCAGAACCGGCCTCAGTCCATTCCCCAGTTGTATCCCCGCTACAGGGCCACAATACAGGCTGTAAGTCGTATCGGTCAGGCAGGGCAGGCCACAAGTCGTCCGTCTCCTGTAGTCGTTCCCCCCAGAGTGGCGCCGCAGTATCGGATACAAGCCATGCTGGGTATGAGGCAGGATCGGCCATTGTCTGTCCCTCTGCTGCTAGTCCTCTTCACTCCACGGTACAGGTCCTTAGCCACACCAGCGTTACAAACCCCTGTGCCACCACGACGTTGGCCACTAGTCATATCCGGCCAGAGGTAGAGCAGGCCATTAGCCGCACGGAAGCTGTAGTCCCCTGTGCCGTCACGATGTCGGCCACGAGTCACATCAGGCCGGAGGTAGAGCAGGCCACAGTCTGCTTCTCTCCCACAGGAAATCCTGCAGCCAGAGAGGACCCTTCCCCCGAGCCGTGGCAAGGCCTCACCCGAAGTCTTGGTTCCCTGCAACTCTACCAGTGTGAGCAGCAGCAGCCGAGGCGGAGCCCCAGCAGACGTGGCAGCTGACGCCTAGACCTGTCCACTACCACCCCGCCTGAGGTTCCCGAGTGGGAACCCTGATGACGCCGCCGCCCTCCAGCCATTGGCGCAGTCCAGCCACCCTGGGTTCCAGTGTCCTGGGTCCCCAGTCACCCCAAGAGTTGCCCCGAACACCAGGGCACGACTTACCTGTTGGTGGGACCACTCTGAGTCTCTCTCAGACCCAACGTCGGCCCCGTCTCCTGGCGCTCTTCAGGCAGAGCCCTTAGCCCCACGACTACATGTGGGGCCCCACCCAGGGCGTGTCACTCTGTCACTCCTCGGGACAGAGGAATCGACCTGCGGCCCACTAGTAATAGTGCAGCAAGTGGACTTTAACAGTGTGTGCTTTCTAAACCCAGATGTATGTGTATGTTAGTGTATACCAACTGAGTGATTCCTTATAGTGTATTCTAGTGGTAACGTGACCAGGAGCCCAGAGTATAAGATTGGATGAGCCTACTAGTATTTCTGGCCTAGCGTATATCATGAGTGGATTCCCGTGCATCCCCCAATGAATGAAACACCACAGTGACCAACAGAACAATTAGATCATATCGATCGTGCCATTCCCTTGTTCATTGTAACTTCTCCCTCCCCAGTGCTCAGGCACGCAAGTGAAACACCACGGTGACGAGTAAAAGAAATTGTCTTATACCAAACGTGCCTCTCCCCCCCTCCCCCATGCATTAAATCTCCTCCCGCCCCAGTGTCCAGGCACGTAAGTCACGATACGATAGTCGTCTCCCTAAAACACCTCAGTCCCCCCTCACAGTATATTGTAGCACGGCAGTCTCCATTCGAGGTAGGCTTCCGGCCGGGTGAGTGTCTATCGGCACCAGGTGTTAACGTAATTGTGTCTGTGTATCGGTGCCATCCAGTGCTATTCTAGATTGAGAAATTGTAGCAAGTGTTTTCCTGTGTCCTGAATTATAAGTGTAATCTAAGTGCCATAAGTGCTGGGTAAATATTACCATACTTTCCCTAAGCCGGTATAGAGACAGATTTCCAGTCAAGTAAAACCTTATGTCGACCGTGACTGGGCCATCCCTCATGGCTTTCCGTCTGCTGCTGGGGAGCTGGGCGAGTCCTTGGCCCTACACCATCCAGGGCAAGGGGGTTGAGGGCAGCGTCGGGGCGGGTTCATCGATCTGCAGCTGTCGGCGCCTCCTCGATCGGCGCCACGTCGTCCATCCTGCTGCCCGTCCCGCCCTGTCCTCCTCCATCTTCGACCTGTGCAGCCGGCCACACCATCTTCCGCCAGCCCTCGCCTTCTTCCCTGCCTTTGCTGCCTTCCTCGTCACTCTGTCTGCCTGCTGGTGCCCCGTTTTTCTTAAGTTTCTGCAGCACGCTTTTGCGCGCCCTCTGACGGGCTCTTTGTTTGCCCGTGTCCCCACCTGTTGGGGCAAATATTCACACACACCGCTTCCGGGGAGACTCGCAGTCCATCTCCCACCGAGACAACA
>JAGKTI010002520.1:23780-66149 GCA_018397915.1 Birgus latro
TATATTGCCTTAATGACCAGGGGCTTCGGCCCCAATGATCGATAGGCAAAAAAAAAAAAAAAAAAAAAGGATTCCGGTAAAGTGTGTAGTGTACCGGTATTCTTACCACTCGTGGAACGCCGCCTAGTACTGAAGGTCTGCTTGCAGCCGATGTGGATCTCAAGAAGGCGTTTGACTCCGTAAATCAAGGGGTACTATAGGAACTCCTCCGAGTAAGGTACGTGGGATCCCCGCAGGGATAATCCAACTGACTGCTGGCCTGTATTCAAACAATGAGTGTCAAGTGTGGAGGAGGAACACCCGACTTCTTCCCAGTAAGTACTAGAGTAAGATAGGGAAGTGCCCTTGTTCCCATACTTTTTCAGTATGAGCATGGATTGAGTACTTGGCTGGGCTGTGAGTCGAAGTCACTGTGGAGTATTAATTGGCAATTTCAGGGTTTCTGACTCAGACTTTGCTGGTGATAGTTATCCTAGCGGAGTCACTAGAGATACTACTTCGAGGATTTCACGAGGATGCAAAGCCATTGGAATTAAAAGTTTCCTGGATCAAGACCAACGACCAGGCATTTGATGGCTTGTTGGATGATGCAGTTTTGTAAGTCCAAGCATGTGGTGAGAATGTGGAAGTCTTGGAAAGATTCTTTTTATCATGGCAGTGTAGTACATAGCAACGGTAGGTCAAACGATTTCTTGTGGCATCGGCCTGACCTATGGCTCGGGTATTTTCTGCTGTTATTTGTGTAGAAAAACGAAGATTCGCATCTTAAGGCACTGGTGCCCCCTGTCTTACTCTATGGCTGTGAAACATGGACACTTAACAATGACTTGAGGCAGCGAACCGATTCCTTTAGTACGCCTTAGCATGTTGATGGGATTTCGCTGGTGCGACCGAGTATGTAACGAGCAACTACTCCGTGAGACTGAGTCGAGGCCTGTTGTTCTCATAAAACATCGCCTGTTGACCCTGCCCACAGGGTGAACTCTGGGAAAGTTTACCTGGGGTGAAGGAGACCAAGGGGTTCCCATAAATTGGGGTCCATGGTACTGTAGCGTCAACAGTGGCCTCATTTAGCTATGGAGGGACCTTTGTGAACCAGAGCCCTCAGTCACATCCTTGGCCTTCCCTTCCCGCATTTGGAATTTTGGACTGTCAACGTACCATACTTTCTATACCCTGTTCACTTTGTCTTGACCTAAAATTGTCAGCCCTCCATCTTGAATAATGATACAACAACAGATTATACAGATTAACACTAGAATATTGTTGTGAAGCAAGATTTTCTAGTTAGGTAGGCTGGAAGAGTCTCACAGTTTCCCGATGTTACTCGTACAGTAGTTCCGTTACGAGAATTGCTAGTTAGCTAGCCTGTTGTTTGTGATCGTAGTTATTTTGTAAGTTGTACCTTAATTTTTGTGCTCTTTATTTCTGTAATGTTTAATTTATGTGATTGTTAAATTATGTAATTTGATTTAAGTTTGTATGTTAATTTAGAGTGTTATGCAGTGTAAGAAAACTCTGGTATGTTTTGGATGTCTCCGAGTTGGTAACTGTTGTAACCGTGCTCCCTCGGGAATACACGAGAACTTTGTAGTGTAGAACACTCTAGAATATAGGAAGCTTATATAAGGATGGGGAAGAGGCTAGGGCAGTTTCAGCCAGTTTTCAATTCAGTTTGAGTGTAGTGGAGGGTCAGTACCGTTTGTATATTTTCGGTACTTGTGAAAATAGTGAAGTGTTGTTGGCAAACCGTGAAATGTTATTGCAGTCTGTGTATCTTCGGTGCTTGTCAAAATAGTGAAGTTGGAAAGCATTAAGTGCAATTATTTAAAAAATAAAGACTGAACTTACGAAGCCAGTGTTTTCACCACGCCGGAGCTGATCTTGTGTACTGTACACCGTAAGGCTGCCTCTAGGAACAACTCACTGGGCAACGTCCTTCCTATACTGAATTACTGCTGTTGGAGCCTGTGGCAGTGTGGGACGGGGACACAACACTCGTGTCAGGAGTGTGGATTAAGTGCTGCAGTGAGTCAAATCTTCGACATGGAGCAAGGGGGTGTGCAGACGAGGTCCCGATCTGGGCAGGAAGAGGAAGTGCTCCCATGGCAATCATGAGGCTATTACAAGTTCAGAATGAAGGACAGAAAGAAATCAAAGAACAATTACTGGCACAGAATGAAGACCAGAAAGAACTCAAAGAACAATTAAAAGCAGTGTGTATAAGTACAGTCACAGAATGAAAAAATCAAAGAACAATTACAGGCACAAAGTGAAGAACTGAAAGAACGATATGAACAGCTTCAAGGGAATTACAACTGAGGATGCAAGGAGAGCTAGATGTTTTCATAGGGGAAATGAAGGAAGAGCAGGAACAGTTGACGAAGGAAGTATATGCTGAGCTACGGCAACAGAAGTATGATGTGAGCAATAAAGTGATGTTGTGCAAACAGCATGTAGTCGACCAGTTGAAGTCAGTTAGTGAGAAAATAGTGACGGAGTGCAGAGAGCATGTAGATAGCCAGTTGAAGCATGTAGTCGGCCATGTGAAGATAATTAGTGAGAAAATTGAGGCTGTAGAGAAATATTGCACTGCTGAGCCTCAGGTTAAGGTGTGTCCCATGCGACCTCATAAAACCCAGGTTGCCTCACCCATCTCCAGCATTCAGCCCAGAGTCACCGACCAGTCACTACACACCATGCCTACAGAAATGAAGATCAAACACGTTCTTTAACTGGACCCCTGCCCAGGGAAACAAACAGCGCCTCTGAGGGACACCACAACTTTTGCGCCCCCTGCGAAAAACCACCCATACTTCCACCCTCAAGATAGTGTACCAACCCCACCAGGAGCCACATCTACCCATGCAGCAGTGGGTCTCATTCCTTCAACACCTCACACCAACTCACCAGACCGCTGCCTCTGACGTGTACCACCTCCAGTCACGGGGACGTGGCTTTTTCAGCCACAACGGTGGTGAAATACCAAGGGGAGACCACAGAGAGGGGGGAGACCACAGACGGGCGTGACAAAAGCCAGAGCAAGACGGGCATACGTCCCCAACCACCATGTGCCCCTCTTCCCCTCAACGGACTCCACGAGAGGTACGTCACCCTGCTGCATTACCCTTTACCGGGACCAGCACTCACCAGGATTGGAGCGGGATCTGTGTACCAACAGACTTCCCAAATAGGACTGCAATGACACCCACCATGCTCCTTTCACCTACTGCCCTCTGTAGGACTGTGATGACGCCCACCGTGCTCATCGGGGAAAGGACGCCTATCGTGCTCCTTTCACCTACAGTCCCAAGCAGGATCGTGACAACACCCACCATGCTCATCGAGGAGGGAACACCCACCATGCTTCCCTCATCTGCAGCCTCCGCTGGGAGCAGAAACGTGGCAATGCCCATCATGCTTGCCGGGGAGAGGACCACCATGCTCCTCTCACCTGTAGTCCCAGGGCATAGCAGAACAACGACAGCACCCACCGTACCTTTCGGGAAGGGAACACCCACCGTGCTTCCCTCGTCTGTAGCCCCCACCAGGAGCATGACCGCGGCAACACCCATAGTTCTCCTCTCACCTGCAGTCCCAGGGCCTAGTAGAACCACGGCGGAACCCACCATGCCCGCCGGAGAGGGAACACCCACCACGCTTCCCTCGTCTGCTAACATTGCGGCACCCGCTGAGGGTCATGCCCCTTGCTCGCCTCACTCCTCCAGAGGGCGAGCAGGCCACCCCTCCTGCTCTCCCCACATGACCAAGGGGCAAAGCCAGCTCCCCAGCGGAGTTGCTGTTGGAAGGGCCTGGGGGTACACTCGTTGCAACCAGCGCCACTACATCACCTGTTGCTGTCAGCCTCCTGGAGAAGGAGAAGCCGCAGGCAGCCCCTGTCGGACTCCCAATGAAAGCTAGACCACAGCCCCTAGTCACCAAGGAACGTCCCGAGGATTCCCGGCCGAGACCTCCCCAGACCAGCCGGCAAGCCGTCCTCCACCAAGGGTAGGCGCAAGGCAGCGCACCTACTCGCTCTATTCGGCCCTAGCCCCAAGGGCCGACGCACCTATGGAGGCCCCTCCAGTGAAAGGCCTCTCTCTACACCGCCCAGCAGCCCCCACCTGACGATCCAGCGTACGATCGTGGTTCCATGCCTGCAGAGAGCGTACGCCTGATGAGGCCCCTCCTTCGCTTGGGGGAAAATTATAATGTCACTATGAATACTAAGAATAACTATCGAGTCGATTATCACGAGAGAATCAGCTCGTGAAATCAAGAAGCGATTTCACTTTTATGCTGGCTTACTTCGCCAGTTCTCTAGAGTCGAGAATTTATAAACTTTCTCAACAGTACACAGCAGAGACTAAACGCTCAAGAAGGCTGTATTACTGTACTGTTGGCCTCTGAGAAAGTTAATTTCTCCCCTTAACATTCAAAAAATAATAATAATAATAGTAAACAGGATCTTGGCTGAGCCAAACTCCTAGCTGGCACAACGGATTTAAGAATTAATACCAAGAGCTGGCCTAAGTACCAGTCATGATTAATATAAGGAGTTGTGCTAACTTAGAGTAGCAAAAATGTACTAAATATGTGGGAAAATCAAACACGACTGTTACATTTAACAAAGCTCAAGAAAACGAACTGTAAATTTAATAATTACAAGAAAATAAATTTGTTACATGAATCAGTTCAAAATCAAAGAAAGGGAAATGCACTCACTCAAGTACTCTGACAAATAACTAAATAAAGCACTGAGCTGAATAACTAAAGAACCTTAAACCTAGGAAAAACAAAAGAAATACTAATCAGTAATGAGACCGCCGCTAATACAGTCGATCACCAGGCTGGTGGGAGCTTCGGGAATTCACGCTGATACAGCCGAGACTTCTGAGATCGCTAAGAAAAGAGACCCGCTCGAGCTTTGCGCACGGCACATCCACACTCCGAGACTGTCACTTGGACGACTGACTCGATGCTGCGCTTGATCTAAACAGAGGCATCGTGTGAAAAGGGCGTGGCCACCTAACGGCTAGGGAGGCAGAAACGACAATTCAGAAATTATCACTCAGAGGAATGAACTGTCTGTACATAAAGACAGTCACTCACGAAAGAATGATGAAAGTTTTGAAAATTTAATGCAAATATAAGTACAGAAGTGGACGGTTAAGAGAATGGTGAATTCTCACGGACTTCAGAACTATTCATCGCTCCTACAAATCACTCAATGTCACGATTTACAATACATAATTTCACGATGTAGAAAATTCGTGACAGCCACCTGCAGTTACCCTATCCCCCTTAGTCACAAACTCCTAATCCTTGTATCTCCCATAGTGTGTGTAATCCATCACTTTGTTTGGTGCCCAGCTACTTTATTCTTTATGGTGATACACATGTAAGATTGGTTAGTCTGTGTTTTAAGCCCTGTTCCTCTGGTTGCATGCTCTGGACCTGGTCTTGGAAAGAACCCAACTCAGACCCTTGTTCTCAAAGCAAGGAGTTGAGCTCTGAGTACGTGGCATAACACTTACAAATGAGATCAAAGAATGCGTTAATAAAATCGGCATATTCCAAGCATTTCCATAGCATAAAACAGTACCCTACTACAGAATGAAGCAAAGGTGAGGTAAAATCATTGTGAGATATTTTTGGGCAAGAGTACAAACTTGAGCAGTTTGAGTCTTCGTATAATGCGATGAGCATCTTTAATAGGTTGAAATTGAATTGCTGTCTCCTACCTTTCAAAATGAAAAAAAAAAATACTTATTCACTCTCTGAATGATCATAGTTCTATATGAAAACATGTAAATCACTCAAAGAGCGCAGACCTTCTCAAACGCTCATACCAGACAGCTCAGATCACCACCAAAACTTAATCAACTCTTTGGTTCATGACCCACGTGACCACAGAATTTCACTGAAATAAATTAATAATTTTTTGAGATATCTTGTGGACAAACTAACAGTCCTAAACCAAGACTCAAATTCAGACCACCACCAAAATTTAATCAACTCTCCCTTGGCCCATGACCCACATATCCACATAATTATACTGAAATCCATCAATAACCTTTTGTTATATCATGGGGACAAAGACAAAAAAAATTAAAAAGTCCAGAACCTGGACTCAAACTTGGTTCTTCATTGAAATACCCACCCCGACGGGAGACCACAGCAGAGGTGGCGCAACACCCACCCCATGGAGGAGCCACAGACAGAGTGTCGAAACACCCACCCTAGGAGGAGACCACAGGGAGGTGCATAGGGCGCGCGGAGGCTCCAAGTTAGACGGGCCTACGTTCCCCACTACCTTGTACCCCTCTTACCCTCAACGGGACCAATCCGAGGAATGCAGCCTCGGCAGACTACTCTCCAGCCGCACCAGTACTCACCAGGATCGGGGTGGGACTTGAGAGAACACAATCCCGAGTAGCACCACGACGACAGCCACTGTCTGCGTTGGGGAGAAGTTGGCCACTGTATGCTTCTCAGCTACTGCCCCCTGCAGGACCACGGCAACAGCCACCATCCACGCCGGGGAAGGGTCGGCCACCATACGCCCTTCACCTGCAGCCTCCGCTGGGAACAGCACCGTGATGACAACCACCGTTCACGTCAGGGAGAGGATGGCCACCGTACACTTCTCAGCTGTGACCCCAGAGAAGGGCAGGACCGCGGAAACAGTCGGCCACCATCCACGTCTTTCATCTGCCACCTCCACAGGGAGCAGGACTGTGGTGATGGCCGTTGTCTGTCCTTCATCTGCCACCTCCACAGGGAGCAGGACTGCAGTGATGGCCACCATCAACACCAGGGAAGGGTTGGCCACCGTATGCCCTTCACCTGCTGTCCCAGGGGTTAGTGGAACTGCGGCGATGGCCACCCTCTGCACCAGGGAGGGAGCGGCCACTGTATGTCCTTCATCCACTATCCCCTGTGACGCCCCTCAAGGACCCTCCACTGGGAGCAGGACCACAGTGATGGTCACCGTATGCCCTTCACCTGCTGTCCCAGGGGTTAGTGGAACTGCGGTGACGGCCACCCTCCGCACCAGGGAGGGAGCGGCCACTGTATGTCCTTCATCCACTATCCCTTGTGACGCCCCTCAAGGACCCTCCACTGGGAGCAGGACCGGAGTGATGGACACCATATGCCCTTCACCTGCTGTCCCAGGGGCTAATGGAACCACGGCGATGGCCACCGTCCATGCCGGGGAGGGGTTGGCCACCGTACGTCCCTCGTCCCCTATCCCTGTGACTTTCCCTACAGAGGACGTCCCTTGCTTGCCTCACCCATCCTGAGGCTGAGGGGGACACCCTTCTCTCTCTCCCCACAGAGGTAGTTCCCAGGCGGAGTTGCAGTTGGAGGAGATCTGGCGAGGCCCCGTAGTGAGTGTGGGGATCCATGCCCTGCAGCCAGTACCCTAACAATGCCCCTCACTGTCGGATTCCTGGAGGAAGGGATGCCGCAGGCAGCCCCTGACAGCGACTCAGCCCGAGAGAGAGCGCAGCCCTCGGACACCCAGAGACGCTCCCAGGACCCTGGGATGTGACCTCCCCAACCCCATTGGCCGGCGGTCCTCCTCCAGGAGCGGGCACAGACAAGCCCGCCTGCTTGCTCTATTCAGTCCCAGTCCCGAAGGCCGAACTCCCCACCGAAGCCCCATTAGGGAAGGGCCTCTCTCCACGCCGCCCAGCAGCCCAATACGGATGACCCGGCCCCTGGCAGTGGCCTCGCGCCTTTTGCGGGAAGGTACACCTGAGGAGCCCAAACCAGAGTCCTCCTGTCTTGATGGTGCCTTTAACCTGTATAGTGTGCTGTGTGAATATTGTATTAATATTGTGTTCGGTGTTGTGGTGAATTTAAGGCAATATACGTGCAAGGTTGGTTGGCCCGAGTTTTTATGCCCTGTTCCTCTAGTTGTATGCACTAGACCCGGTTTAGAAGAGAACCTCGAATCAGTTGCTCGTGATCAAAGGACAAAGGACTTTGAACATGTAGCATAACAACCACCAATATTTAACTAACTCTTACTTGGTCCATGACCGACATACCCACAAAATTTTACAGAAATTCATCAATAACTTTTGGGGATATCTTGTGGACAATCAAATAAACAGACAAACAGTGGGGGAGGTGGTGGCTCGATCGGTAGAGAGGTGGCTTGCAGTCCGACGGACCCAGGTTCGAATCCTCACTGGGGCAGGGAATAGTTTAAGGATTCGAATCTCATTAAATCAGGCTTTACTGATCTACCAGAAGACCCGCCGACATGTCGTAAAAATACCTCCGCTAATACCAATACACCAGTCCTGTATGAGACAGCCCTAGCATGTATTCAATATGGACGGTGGGTGTTAGCGCCGAATTGGTGACATGTAGAGGTGTTGGTATGTAGGAGGACTGCTGGGCCTTGATAGCAGGCTGTGAAGCCTATGCTCAGAGTCGGACACATAAAAAAAAAAAAAAAGAAGAATAATACATAACCTCCAAATTCTGTTGGAGGTAATGAATATATCAGCCGTAAGAATAATGTACACATCTCATTTGAGGGGATCTTTCTACAATACATGGTGGGTCCTCCTGTATAGTGTTCCCACGGGCTTTTAACCCGCCCAATCCCACCAACGTACGATGCACGTCACCGCTTTTTTTCACGCTCAGACCCACCAACGTGCATCGTACGTCGGTGAATTGTAAGGCCCGTCATTTGCACATTTTTCAAGATTCGCGGGTGATTTTTGGTAGGCATATGTGGAAGACCTTCCTCTACCTGCTGTCAAGCGGGGATACTGCCTGGCCCCACCTGATCCCCCCTCCCCCCCCACACTCGGCAATTCAGCTGTTAGCATTAACCTGGCCAGTAAAGACATGTTGCCCCACGGTCTCTCCAATGACGAAATTCACGGTGAAAGTGATTCCTGAGGTGGAGGACAAAGAAACAAAGAAGCCAGAGGGAGAAACAAACAGAAGTGATGAGCTGGTAATGTCGTAAAGGAAGGTGCCAAATGCTTATATCGCCTATATTATTGTGTGAAAACCAATATAGTCTTGTACTACACATAAATTCGTACCAAATAAATAAATAAATACGTAATTTAAAGTGGCTTGAGTTAGTTAACCTCCCATAGTTCGTTTTCTTTGAAGCCACGTACCCTGAGACAAAACGAAAGGTAAGGCTGACTGGCACCTGTGGCAACATTTATAAGCTCTGGAGGGCGATTTCTCCATGAATTTTCGATGTTTTTCACCAGAAGCAGAGGTTTGAGCCAAAAAAAAAAAAAAGTTGAAAATCGGTCAGGTTCTGAGGGTGTGTTGGATAAAAAATTGGTCGAGACTGGGTGGGTTAATAGTATTTGAGGGGCTCAACCCCCCCTCCTTCCATTTTGAACACTGGTTTTTCCACTACAGATATGAGGAAGCCCCCAATGCATTTGAGTCAAAGCTGGACTTGCAATTATTTAAAGTTTGATCAAGATAATTAACCACTGTCCACTGTGCAGCTGCTGTACGGGTTGTCACACTAGACCATAACCCTGGCACTGAAATTATGCGATGGGTTTAAGGCTCAACTGCTTGCTCCTTAAACACAGCACCTAGAGTGGGGTCCTCTTCCTAAGCCGGGTCAGGTAATAAAGCAACTCAAGGAACGGCATAGAAACTCTAGGCAACCAACCTTGCGCATATATTACCTTACTTCGATGCAACTGAATACAATACAACACATAATACACTATACAGTAGTCAGGTACTATGAACAGGAGCGGAGGACTCTGGGATGGGCGACGGAGCCTTGGGCTGCTACAGGTGCCGGCCCAGTGTCGTGGAGGTCCCATCAGGTGAGGCAGCCTTCGTCAGGAGGCACGGGACTACTGCTGGGGGCCGGGTCGTCTGAGATGGGCTGCGGGGCAGCATGGTGAGGTGCCCATCACTGAGGGGACCTGAAGGTCGGGCCTCAGGGCTGGGCCCGGACAGGGAGAGCAGGTGCACTTGCTTGCGCTGGCTCTGTCGAGCAGGACGTTGTCTGGCGGGGTTGGGGAGGTCATGCCGCGGGGTCTTGGGGATGTCCTGGCGGGTCTGAGGGCTGTGGTTTCTCTCTGTCTGGGCCACCGTCGGGTGGGGTCTGCGATGTCCCTTTCGTGGAGAGTCCATCAGAGGTTGGTGTCGCCGGGGAGCTGGTTGCAGGGCTCGTACCCCATGGAGTACCACAGGGCCTCGCCAGACCTCCTCCAGGTGCTGCTCCTCCAGGGAATGGCCTCTGGGTGGAGTGGGGGTGAGGGGTCCCGCTCTGCAGCAGGTGTGGGTGGGTGAGCATGGGAAGTCCTTGAAAGGGGAAGGCACAGGGGTAGGCGATGAGGGGCGGCTCGTGGCTGTTCCCTCCTCGGTGCGGCTGGAGGCCGTCGCTAAGTCCCCTAGAGCAGTGGGTGTGGAGCGGCTGGTGGCCATCTCCTCCTCAGTACAGCTGGAGGCCATCATTGGGTCCCATGCTCCTGACGGACTGCAGGTGGAGTGCGGCTAGTGGCCATCACACGCCTGCCGGTGCAGCTGGTGGCCGTTACCGAGGTGTCGTGCCCCGAGAGGACTGCACCCCTAGTGCGGCCGGTGGCCGTCACTGAGGTGGTCCTCCTTCCCTGTGGGACGGCAGTCGAGGTGCGACTGGAAGACGTCATCTGCCTGCGGTGCAGCTGGTGGCCGTCACCGGAGTCTCATTCCCCAGGGGGACTGCAGTGGTAGTGTGGCTGGTTGCCGTCACCGAATTTACATCCCCTTTTGAGGAGGCAGTCGAGGTGCAGCTAGTGGCCGTCACCTGCCTGCTGGTGCAGCTGTAGGCCGTCACTGAAGCTCTGTTCCCTGGAGGGCCAATTAACAGCGAGCGGGTGGTGGCCGTCTCTCCCCGGGTGCTGCTGGTGGCCGTCACTCGGTCCTGCTGAGGGAGAGAAGCAGCTGTGGAGCGGCTGGTGGCTGTCTCTCTCCTGGTGCGGCTGGTGGCCATCTCTTTCCTGGTGTGGCTGGTGTCCATCTCTCTCCTGGTGCGGCTGGTGGCCATCTCCTTCCTGGTGTGGCTGGTGGCCATCTCTCTCCTGGTGCGGTTAGTGGCCGTCACCTGGATGCTTTCTGGGGCTAAAGAGTTAGCCCCACCCCAAACCTAAAGAGTGCTGGCCCGGTCGGAGTGTAGGGAGCTGATACTGCACACTCCGGGTGGTGTTGGTTGCGGGCGAGAGGGGCGTAGGGTAGCGGGGGAGATACTCCCTTGTGGCCCTGACCCCGTGCACTCCTTTTCAGCCTCCCTATTGTCTCCTTCTGGGTTGGGGGCGCACCCCTGCCGTTCCTTCATGGGTGGGGTGCTCTCTAGGTGTGTTTTTCAGAAATAACGCATTGCAATACATTGCCTTTCATGTTGATCAAAGAAGCCTGTCTTCTCTATGCACAGAATTTAGTGTTGCAAGAACTAAATAAATAGTTGTTCCATCTCCCCTTTGGCTGCACCAACGAAGAGGGGGTGGCTTAAGCCCAAAAATCCTTTCAGTCTCCCTTAGCCCGAGACCCCACAGCTACTCGCCTTGTGCTTTCTGCAGTTGGGTCTTCAGCTCCCCTTGCTCTCAGGAAGCCCACCTTAAGGCCAACCTTAAAAAAAAAAAAAAAACGAGCCACCATTTCTACCTGAAGAGTTAACATTGCCAGAAATGGGTGGACAAACAACTTATCTTTCTGTTTCATCTCATTTCATTTTTGCTTGTGTGCGTCAGCCTTGGTCACCTAATGGCGCCTCTCCACGCTGCTCAATCTCTGGCCGCTTCCCTATTCAGTCCCTTATCCCTGAGGTCACACTCAATGACCTTGTCCTATGTCTTTTCGGTCTTCCTCTCGCAGCCCTACTCCCAACATTAACACTTCTCACTTTCTGCACCCAATTACCATCCCCTATCCTCTCCACATGGCCAAACCATGTCAGTCTCCTTCTCCTCATCACAACACCAATACACTCCAGTCCCAACTTACTCCTCAACTCTTCCATTGTAAACCTAGTCCCCCTAGGCCTCACACTCAGGGGTGCACTGCACATCCACCTTATCACTGTAATTTCTGTAGGCCCGAGCTTGTGAATATCCTCTTCCATACAGCCCAGGTCTCACTACCATGCAGCATTACACTCCTAACACATGCTGCATATAAAAATCCCTTAGCATGGAAGAAGAGCCCTCTCAGTGTCAGGAAAGGCAACAGCTCCCTGAACTTCCAACCGCTCCTTACTCTAGCCACAGAGCAACCGAGCTAACTCCAGCTCCAACACCAGCACGTAACATGTCTCCCAAATAAAACTCTTCCTCACATTCAAGAGACTCACCAGCAAGTTCCTTTCACAACTAACAATCTCCACCTGCTCTCCCCAACACACCGCACACATGAAATCAGCATTATCTCGTAGTCTACCTCTAATACCACTACATCTCTTTACACCCACTTATCACAGACACTGCACAAGATGGAATTACTTCTCACACCCTTGTGACAAATCACACATGGCCACTCTCCCTCTTCTTTGACATTACCACCACCAGCCCTAGATACCATCACTTTTGTTTTACCTGTATTTACTCTTAAGCCCTTGTGCCCCACACCATCTCTCCACTTCCTACATCTCTCCTCCACCTCCCATTCACATTCATTCTCTGCAATCAACACCAAATTATCAGCATAAAACATCTCCCATGGGAGTCCATTTCTGAAATCATGTGAAAGGGCTTCAAGTACAGTGATAAACATCAAGGGGCTCAAAACTGACCCCTTGTGCACGCCAACATTCACAGAAAACTCATCACTCAAATCTCCATTCACCCTTACCTGAGTGCGAGCACCCACATACATGGCCATAACCACCCTAACCAGCCACTCCATCCCAAGCTTTCTCATTGTCCACTTCACCACCTCTCTGGGGACTCTGCCAAAGGCCTTCTCCAAAGCAACATGAATACAGTGCCCCTTTCTTTCCTGAATATTTTTCCTGAAGCTGTCAATGAGTATGGCATCAGTAGCCCCTTTGCCTGGCATAATCCCAACCTGTATCATCAATATTCACTCTTTCTCTAATCATACCTTCTAGAACTCTCTCCATAGCATTTATTTTTTCCAGTCCAAAACAACTGTTATGGAGATCATAGTCACCTACTGTAACACAGTACTCAATTACCAACCATAGGATTTAATTAGATATTGTATATATAGGGTTTTTATGTGGCAGCATCAAACCTGATGTCATACCTGAGGAAGGTCTCCACAAATGGGGGGTCCAGGGTATGGCCAACAGTGGTCTAAGTTAGCTATAGAGAGGCCTGGAGGAGCCTGGGCACCCCCTGTCAGACCCCTGGCCTCTTCACTGGGGCCCTTCCTATCTGAAAAAACCTTCAATCACCTTTTCAGGATTCAAACCTGCATGCAGCACATGACCTTCATCCCTACTCCTCCAACTACTAGGCAAAAATTCAATTAGAGTAAAAGTAATATCCTGACAAGAACAGCTGTTCACAATGAAAGTAAAGTCGAATTTCCCAGTATACTGTTTAAAATGAGACAAAGTAATGAGTATTATGGTACATGACCAAGAGATTAAATGCACATTCCATGTAAAACAATGATACCACATATGATGGGTATTGCAAAATAACCATTGGTTTAACCCCACTCTGGCATATCTGACTGCATGATGATGCATTGCATTGCTTGTGTTTAAATGGGATTAAAGAATCCCCCAAGCTAGACCCTACAATTGCTTGTGTTTGCCATTTTCAGTCTTATCCATAAAGAATTTGTTATTCCTGTATGTATATTCATTTGGAAAAAAGATATCAGAGTAAAGTATATCAAGTTGTACTGATTGTTCAGGATATCAACAGATCCCAACAGAATGATACTTATTTGTGTTTAAATCACGTTATACAGCCCCAAAACAACCTCCTAACGGTTGTCACGTGAAGAGGATGAAGAGTGAGAGACTGATGAGGAGAGTGTATGTGAGTGAGGTGGAGGGGGGGAGAGGGACGGGGAGGCCAAGGATGAGATGGAGGGATGGAGTGGAGAGGTATATAAGGAAGGGGGGGGGGTGAGCTGGGAGCAAGGCAGTGAAATGGCAGGGGACAGAGCGACATGGAGGCGATTTGTTTGTGGCCACCCCTTACGGGATTAAGGCGTATGGCAATAGATTACATAGGAAACCAAACAGCAACAGACCTTCTGGTCCTTTTGAGGCTGCTTGTTACAGAGAAGGCTATGACTACAAGATCTATCTCTATATGCTGAAGGATAAGGATAGTAAAGCAAGAAGGCTCCCCCCCACCTCCAAACCCTCCAGGAAAAAAGTGAGAAAAACCACCATGCAGCATGGAAAAACTGACATGGAAATTTCATAGGAAATACAGGAAAGGAAAGGTCACATTCTATACTACTTTCTGTAAGCTACCTGTCTGAGTAACCTGAAAGAGAAAGTAATCAAATAAACTAATAGCTACGGTATGACATTATAAACGGGTACGTTGAGTTAATTTAATCCCTTGGTCTCGGTTGGACTCTGCAGGAATTCAGAAGTTACGGATACACATAAATATAGTAATCCCATGGTCTCAGTTCGACTCTGTGGGAAGAAACTTAAAACATTATCACCAAAACTACAAAAGTAAGTTATTCGGACAGAAAAAGAGTCAGCTGAGGATTCTCGTGCAAATACTTGTCTATTTTGTTTTTGAATGTCTTAATTGAGATACTGTTCACGGTATCTGAGGGTAATCTGTTCCAGATATTTACGACTCTGTTGAAGAAGAAGTATTTTGCTTCATGGGATTGGAAACGCTTTCCCATAATTTTGCAGCCATTACTTCTAGTTTGCCTTGACCGGTCTATTTCAAAATATTTATTCATGTCTAAGTTGTCATATCCCTTCATGATTTTGAAAACTTCAATAAGATCACCTCTTAACCTGCGCTTCGCTAGGCTAAATAATTTAAGTTCCTCGAGGCGTTCCTCATATGGTTTGTTTCTAAGTCGTGTTATCATTTTTGTGATTTTTCGCTGTATTTTCTCTAATTTTTCTATATCCTTTCTGTAGTACGGAGACCAGAATTGCACACAATACTCAAGATGGGGGCGCACTAGCGAGTTGTACAAGGCAAGAATGACTTTTTCCGATTTAAACTCAAAAGTTCTTCCAATAAAACCCACCAGCTTGTTTGCAATTTTAACCACCTCGGTGCACTGCTTACTCAGTTTTAGGTCATTTGATATTATCACACCAAGATCCTTTTCATTGTCTGTACTTGATAACAGGACATTATTCATTTTGTAATTCACATGGATGTTGTTACTTCCAATATGAAGTACTTTGCATTTTTCCGTGTTGAATTTCATTTGCCATTTTTCTGCCCAGCTTGTTAAAGTATTAAGGTCATTTTGTAACTGTCGCCACTGAAATTTTGAAGAAACTTGACTGGTTATTTTAGTATCATCTGCAAATTTGGATATTTTACAATTTAGACCCTCGTCAATATCGTTTATATACATAATAAAAAGTATCGGTCCAAGTACTGAGCCTTGGGGAACGCAGCTAATCACGTTACGCCATTTAGATTCCTTTCCGTTCATCACAACTCGCTGTTTTCGGTCTGAAAACCAGTATTGTAACCATTTCTGCGTATTTCCTTTTATACCGTGTACTTCTATTTTGCTCATGAGACGCTTGTGGGGGACAGTGTCAAATGCTTTCTGAAAGTCAAGGTAAATTATATCTACTGCTCTTGAGTCATCATGTGATTTGTAAACATCATGGAAGAAGTCCAGTAAGTTAGTTAAGCATGAATGATGTTGTCTGAATCCATGCTGTGAGTCTTTAATTATATTATTTACTTCTAAATAGTTAACTATTTTATCTCTTATGATTTTTTCCATTAACTTACACACTATTGATGTTAAGCTAATTGGTCTGTAATTTCCTGGGTGTGACTTAATTCCTTTTTTAAAAATTGGTGTTACATTTGCTAGTTTCCATTCGCAAGGAACTTTCCCGGTACTTAATGATTTACGGAATAAGACAGAGAGTGGCATCAGTAACTCATTCTTTGCTGCTTTGAGAATTTTCGGTGATATTTTATCAGGACCAGGGGTTTTGTTTATGTTCGTACTATTTATGGCTGCAAGGATATCACTATGATAGATAGTATAGTTGCTAAGGACTGTGCTATTTGCTTGGTTTGTGGGTTCCTTTAGATTTCTGGTGGTGTTTTCTACCGTAAAAACAGACGCAAAATACTCGTTTAGAATGTTTGCCATTTCAACCTCATTTTCTGTGTGTTTGCCATTATTCATTTCTAGAGGGCCTATTGATGTTCATTACCTTTTTCTTTCTAATGTAACTGTAAAATTCTTTAGGGTTTGATTTGCATGTATTAGCAATGTGGATCTCCAGTGCTCTTTTGCTCTGTTTGATAAGTCTTTTCAATGTGCGGCGTAGGTTTTCGTACTGTAATTTATCATCATTATTTGATGTAGTTTTATATTTATGGTATGCCACTTTTTTGGCTGTTAAGTTACTTTTAATTTCACTAGACCACCACTTTGGTTTACTATTACCAGCTGGATGCCTGTTACGTAGTGGCACACATGACTTTACTGCTTCATTAAATTTATTGGTGAATATTTCCCATGTTTGGTTTATGTCATCTGTTTCAGACATTTGATTCCAGTCTGTAGATGCAAGTAACGCTCTGAGTCTGGTGAAATCTGCTCTACGTTAGTCTGGGACCTTTTCTTTGCTTTCTGTTTCTTTCACTTTTTCATAAGTAATATTAAACTGTATAATCCTATGATCACTGGAACTAAACTCGGGTCCAATTTCAACATTGTTGACTAGGTTATCATTTGTAGTTAAGATGATGTCTAGGATATTGTTACCTCTCGTTGGATATTCTGCGTGTTGGGAAAGGGCACTTTCTTGAAGATTCATGTAAAGCTCTTGTCCTGAGTGCGCAGTTAGCGGTTCACCCCACTTTGTTACCGGTAGATTAAAGTCTCCAAAAATTACATTGTCCTCTTCACAACAAATTTCCGCAATTTGATCATAAAGTTTTTCATCTGTGTCCGCTGACTGTGCTGGAGGGCGATAGATGAGACATATATTTATTTTGTGCGATTTAATACTCAGCTGAACGTAACTAGCATCTATGTTGGTAATACTGGGTTTGGATAGCACAAGGGGGTGCAGACTGGTTTTCACGTATAGTAAAACACCGCCACCAGCTCGGTGAGGTCGCTCACAGCTGAAAATATTGTACCCTGTTAACAAGTATTCTGCTAAAAAGTCATGGTCAGATGTGTTAATCCAGGACTCTGTGATGCCAACGATGTCATAATTTTCTAGGTAAATAAGAGATTCTAAATCCTCAAACTTGTTGCGCAGACTACGTGCGTTAACATAGCAGACTCTAATTCTGTCCCAAACAGTTGATGAACTGACTCCGCGGGTATATACGTTGAGGTTACTGATCCTGGACGTTCCGCGTTTTTTTATCTAAAGAGGGCAACTTTATCATGTAAAAGTCTACCTAGCCGTGCCGCTCCTACTGAGTTCAAATGGAGGTCATCTTCCTGGAAAAGTGTATGTTGCTCATAAAACTGGTCCCACAGATTAACAAAGTCGACTCCTTCTTGTGTGCAGAGAGATTTGAGACGGTTATTTGTGCTGAAGGCCTTATCATAAAAACTATTCTCTGCCTTGCTCCTTGGTAGTATGCCGGATATTATTACATTCGTGGACTTAGTTTTATATTGCTTGATCATTTGTGATACTTTGCGAGTAATTCCTCCGATCTGTTGTGCTTCAGATCGTTCATACCAACGTGGATGACGTATAGAGTTTTATCATTTGCGTCTTTTGTGACCTCATCACAGGCTACTGTGATATCACACAGTCCACCTCCTGGGAAACAGTACCTCTTTCTGCTACTAGGGGCGCGTCCACAAAATTCCACTAGCTGACCGCGTACAATAGAGTCCCCAATAAGCCTTGTTTCTTCTGACTCATCACTGCTTCGGCAAGGATTTGGAATCGATTGTACGTAGTTATAGGGAGGTGCTTCCTTGTACCTTTTACGGGTTTTGCGCCATTTCTTACCATGGTAAAGGGGATTTCGTTTGGCAAGGGAAGTACGGAATCATTGGGTAAGGAAGATACACTATCATTCGTATCTCTGGGCAGGGGCTGGTTCGGGCTCGGTATGTACACGTCTTCCATCTTGAGCATTGTCAGGAACTCCTACGTTTGCTGCTACGAACTCTTTCAGTACCTCAAATTCTGCCTTGAGTTCATTGTAATTTTTCCTTGATTCAGCTAAACCATTTTCTAGATCTCTTCTCAAGATGCACAGTTTGCACACAGGTGCCGAAAAGTAATCCGAAAAGTACTGAGGCGTGAAACGACCAGTACATTCCTGGCAGACCTTCAGTGTAGATGGCATTTTGCAGCAATATTTCCAAAGTACCACAAAAATATAAAATAATATACAACTGACTAAGGGATGTTGTTACAAATGGATAATTTTCTCTATAAATGAAATGTTGAATTTCTAGGGAGATTCACTTACTTTCTATATACTATCTTCCTTTTACCAGTGTAAAAAGAATAGAAAATCTACTTGCTATAGCACAATCCAAGTAACCATGAATGTACCAGTGTAAACAGAATAGGAAATCTACTTGCTATTGTATAATCTAACTTACCATGAATTGTTGAAATACACCATAAACTGATTTATTGGAACAAAAATTTAAATAAATAAATAAATAATCTATCTATCTATCTATATACCTAGGCTGCTTCCCCCAAGAAAAAGGGAGGTAGCCGAGACAGGCCAACACACTACCAATTTACTCATCCACTCATACACATTCATTCGCATCTTAGCCCTAAAGGGGAGAAGGAACAGGTCCTCACCGCACCACACTGCACGAGGGTCAACCACACAGTGCAGTCAGTGACATCCGCAGCAGGGCTCGACAGCAAAGCTGGTTTACCCCTGCCACATCATAATGGATCCAGCCCCTTACCTGCACCTGACCTGATCAGCTGATCAGACAAAATGCAGGAGAATATCCCCTCAGGGCTGCGTCATCATTTATTCATTCACAATTTCTCTCCATTCATTTCTATCACGCACAGCCACTCTTCCTTGCTCCACAGACAACCCTCTCACATCCAACGCTCTCTTCACACTGTCCATCCATCCAATTCGTGGTCTTCCTCTCAGCCTTACACCTCTCACATCAGATCTAGTTATCTTTTTCACCAATTGCTCATTATCCATTCTCTCCATATGCCCAAACCATCGCAACACCCTCTGTTCAACTCGATCAGCCATCTCCCGAACAATTCCAGTTCTCCTTCGCACTTCATCATTTCTCACTCGATCCATACGCGTCACTCCACACATACTCCTCAGACACCTCATCTCCATTACATTCAAACTTTTCCTCTCTGCTACACCCATATTCCATGTTTCAGCCCCATATAATGCAGTCGGTACCACAACACCCTCATACAGCCTTCTCTTTACATCCATTCTGAGTGAATGACATCCAAACACTTTTTTCATTCCTCCCAGCACCTTTCCAACTTCATTCATTCTAAACTTCACTTCTGCATCTATTCTTCCATCTGCAGCAACATGTGACCCTAAATACTTAAAACACTCAACCTCCTCAAGCAACTCACCATTCAAAACTACATTCATCTTCCTACCATCTGCCAACCTCGTACACTTCATCACTTTACTCTAATTCTCATTTATTTTCAGTTTCCTCCTTTCACACACCCTTCCAAACTCCTCTACCAACTGTCTCAATCTCTCCTCTGAATCAGCCACCAGTGCAGTATCATCTGCAAACAGCAGCTGCTTCAGATTCCACTCTCTACCATCATTCACCAGACTCAATCCTCCATCTAACACTCTTGCATTCACCTCCCTTACAACACCATCCATATAAATATTAAACAACCAAGGCGACATCACACATCCCTGCCGCAGCCCCACTCTCACGGGAAACCAACCACTCACAGTATTTCCCACTCTTACACATGCTCTACTATTTGCATAAAAACTTTTCACTCCTTTTAGTAACCTGCCATCAAGCCCATTCAATCTTAAAACATTCCACAATGGCTCCCTATCAATTCTATCATATGCTTTCTCTAAATCCATGAATGCCCAAAACACATCCTTACCTTTCGCTAAATACTTTTCACACACCTGTCTCACAGCAAACACCTGATCCACACATCCTCTCCCTCTCCTAAAGCCACACTCCTCTTCACCAGTCACTCCCTCTGTACCCTCTCTAACTCTCTTAATTAACACTGCCATACACCTTACCTACCACACTCAACAGACTTATACCTCTAAAGCTAGTACATTCATACTTATCACCCTTACCTTTATACAGTGGGACCACACAAGCACTTGCCCAGTCAATTGGCACCTTACCTTGCACAAAGCACACATTCTAAATAAATAAATAAAATATAAAATAAATAATAAAATATAAAATAAATAAAAAACAGTAGAATGGAGGGAAAAATCAAAATATAACCTGGCTTCACTCAGTGAATAAGTGTTTGTAGTGTATACACTATGTCACTGGTGTGCCACCAAACACAGTTGTTGTTCTGTACAAAAGAGACAGCTGATAGTGTAGAAAATCTACTTGCTATAGCACAATCCAATTAACTATGAATGCCTTTACCAATGTAAACAGAATAGGAAGTCTACTTGCTATGGTACAACCTAACTTTCCATGAATTCCTATACCTGTATAAAAATAGAAAATCTACTTGCTATTGTATAATCTAACTTACCATGAATTGTAGAACTACACCATAAACTGATTTACTGGGACAAAAAATTAAATAATAAAATATAAAATAGAAATAAATAAATAACAGTAAAATGAAGGGAAAAATCAAAATATAACCTAGCTTCACTCAGTGAACAAGTGTTTGTAGTGTATATACTATTTCACTGGTGAGCCACCAAACACAGTTGTTACTCTATACAAAAGACACAGCTGATAGTGTGGAAAACACAAGTCCAAAGAGAGCTTGTTGGTGAATACACTCAATACACTAATACCACTTACAAGTGAGAAAAGATAATCTACCTGCTATGATATCGTTCTAACTGACCTTGATCTGCTGGAAAAATAAACTTTAATATGACTGAGATAAAAATAAATGCGGGAAAATGATTCAGAGGGTGGGAGAGAATGTAAACAAAGGAGCAGTCGAACGATTCACGATAGATAGATAGATAGAATGGTGGTCAGATTACTGTATAGTATCGTGTAACTATAGTACAAGGATTTTTAATAACATCTTAGTAGGAAGACAGCCACCTGAGGACTGGAGAGATAGCAGGACAACGCCAGTTTATAAAGGCAAAGGAGATGCCCTTCTGTGTGGAAAGTACCGAGGAGTCAGACTGTTGGAGCATGGAATGAAGATATTCGAAAAGGTACTGGTAGGAAGGCTGAGGCAGATAGTGAAGATAGATAACCAAAAAAGCTTTTGATAGAGTACCAAGGAGAGTTATAGAGTGGGCCTTGAGAAGACAGAATGTGCCTGAGAGCCTCATTGCAGCTGTCATGTCTCTATATTGATACAAGATCAAAAGACAAGACAATAGCAGGAACATTAGGAAATGTTGGAATAGGAGTTGGAGTACATCAAGGGTCAGCACTCTGTCCATTGCTGTTTAACATAGTAATGGAGGAGGCAACACGGGAATGTACGGGGGAAGGCCCATGGGAATTGCTGTATGCTGATGGCCTAGTGCTGACAGCGGAGACTAAGGAAGAAGTGGTGGAAATGCTTAATAGATGGAAAAATGGAATGGAGAAGAGGGGAATGAAAATAAATATGGATGACAAATGTGAGGGGTATGAATGATGAGGTGAAAGAGAGAGAGATTGTACAGGCGCTTCAGAGTGAGAAAGTGGATATATGTGGAATAACTGAAACTAAATGGCGAGGTGAGAGTGTGAGAGAATGGGAATATGGGTGGGGTATAGGCGCAGGAGTGGGTGAGAATGAGAGGGCGAAAGAGGGAGTGTGTATTGTTGTGAGCAACAGGTGGAAGGAGAATGTAAGAGAGTATGGATCAGTTGGGTCAAGGATTGTGTGGGTAAGAGTGAAAGTTGGACTACAAATGTGGGCAATTGTGTGCGTGTATGCGCCAACGCAAGATCATGTAAGTAGAGTGAGAGAAGAGTTTTGGACAAATGTGGAAGCCTGCTTGGAAAAGTTTGAAAGGAATGAGTGTTTCTGACTGGAGATATGAATGGAAAAGTAGGGAATGAGAAGGTGGATGGAGTGGTTGGTGAGTGGGGTGTGCCTGCTGAGATGGATGAGAATGGCAGTGCTTTAGTGGACATTTGTGCTGGGAGGGGGTTGGTGATAGCCAATACCCTCTTCAGGCACAAAATGATCCATAGGTATACATGGCGAGTGGTGAGAAGAGAGGACCGGGGAATGACTGAACAGAAGGCAATGATTGACTATGTGTGTGTGGATGAAAGGATGAGAAGATGTATAATGGATGCAAGAGTATATAGAGGTTGGGGGAGTGGACTTTCTGACCACCACTTGGTGGTGGCCAGAATCAGAATCCAAACAAGATGGAGGAAGAGAAGAAGGGAAAGACAGGAGGAAGTAAGTGTTACAAGGAGGGTACAAAAGTTACAAGAGGATGGAATAAAGGCTGAATATAGAAGGGAAGTGGAGGAGCGATTGGGTAAATACAGACTGGAGCAGATGGGGGACGTGGAGGGTGTGTGCAAGGTATTCACAGAAGAAATCTGTGCAGCATGTGAGGTGGTGTGTGGGGTGAAGAGAAGACGAAAGGGGGTTCAGGGAACAGCATGGTGGACTGAAGAGGTGAAAGAGGCTGTGGCACAAAAGAAGAAAGCATATAAAAAGTGGATGAGGAACAGGGGCGACGAAGAAGCTGAAAGATGGACGAGAGAGTTATATGTAGTGAGGAGGAGAGAGGTGAAAAGATTAGTAAGAGAGAGTAAGAAGAGAGTGGATGAGGAGTTTGGAAGGAATTTGAGTGCAAAGTGGAGGGAATGTAAGAAAATGTTCTGGAAGGAGGTAAAGAGAGCTAGACAGGGTGCCAACGAAGTCAGTGTGGGTGTGAAAGATAAAAATGGTAGATTACTAGTGGAAGAATGAAAGTAATGCAAGTATAAGTGGCTGGGGAATGGCAGGGAGAAGGAGGGTTGTGAGAAGAGAGGAAGAAATCACCAGGATGGAAGTGGTGGAAGCAAAGAAGAAAGTTAAAATGGGGAAAGCCCCAGGAATTGATGGAGTGTGTGGTGAAATGCTGAAGCATGAGGGAGAGATAGTAATAGAATGGATGTGGAAGGTGTGCAGATTGGCTTGGGAGGAGGGTAGAGTCCCGGAGGATTGGAAGTCAGCTATAATTATTCCTCTGTACAAAGGAAAAGGGGAAAAAGCAGTGTGTGGTAATCATAGGGGCATTTGCCTTCTCAGTGTAATAGGAAAAATATATGGTAGGATACTTATTGACAGAGTTAGGGAAATTACTGAGGAATTAGTTGGAGAAGAACAAGGAGGTTTTAGGAAGGGAAGAGGTGTAGACCAGATATTCATTCTTAGATCCTTAGTGGAAAAGTTTCTAGAGAAGGGCAAGAAGTTGTATGCAGCCTTCATGGATCTGGAGAAAGCATATGACAGGGTGGATAGACAAGGTTTGTGGAAGGTATTAAGAATATATGGAGTGGCTGGGAAGTTGTTGAAGGCAGTGAAGAGTATGTATGAGGGTGCTAAGGCTGCAGTGTGTGTGGATGGCAAACTGAGTGAATCTTTCCATTTGAAGGTTGGATTGAAACAAGGATGTGCCATGTCTCCATGGTTGTTCAATCTGTATATGGATGGGGTTATAAAAGAGATACAAGGTCAGGCAGTGGATGTTGGAGTGGCCCTATTGAGAGAGGGCAGTGTGTGGAAACTCCCTGTACTGTTGTTTGCAGATGATACTGTGTTGTTGAGTGAAGACGAAGGGGAGCTGCAAGGCTTGGTAGATGAGTTTGGGAGAGTGTGTAAGAAACGGAATCTAAAGGTGAATGTAGGGAAGAGTAAAGTGATGGTCTTCGAGAGAAGTGAAGCCAGTGAGTGTACAGTGAGATTGGATGGGAAGGATATGGAGAATGTGAGTGAATTTAAGTACTTGGGCAGTGTGATGAGTAAGGATGGTAGTCTGGAGGGTGAAGTGCTCGAAAGGGTACAGCAGGGAAGGAAGGTTGCTGGTTCGTTGAAAGCAGTGATAAGAAACAGGGAGGTGAGCATGGAAGTGAAAAAGTTGTTACATGACAGTATTGTGATACCAACTCTGACATATGGAAGTGAAGCTTGGACCCTGTTGGAAGGACAGAAGTCAAGAGTGAGAGCAGTGGAAATGAGTTATTTGAGAGGAGCATGTGGAGTCACATGGAGAGACAGACTAACAAATGAGGAAGTGAAGGAGCGTTGTGGTGTGGTTGAGGACGTGATGGGAAGCGTTAGGAGAAACACGTTAAGGTGGTTTGGGCATGTGGAGAGGATGGAGAGTGAAAGATTGACGAGGAGAGTGTATGTGAGTGAGGTGGAGGGGGCGAGAGGGAGGGGGAGGCCGAGGATGAGATGGAGGGATGGAGTGGAGAGGTATATGAGAGAGGGGGGTGTGAGTTGGGAGCGTGGTAGTGAAATGGCAGGGGACAGAGTGACATGGAGGCGATTGTTTGTGGCCACCCCGTTCGGGATTGAGGCGTCTGGCAATAGATAGATAGATAGAAGACAAAGGTAATGGTGACAGGCAAGAAACCAGTAGAAAGAATTCAGTCAGGAAAATGGCCATGTGGATCCTGTGGCAGAGGAGTAGGAGTGAACTCAGTGTTGTGCACGGAGTGTAATAAGTGGTGCCAATGAAAGTGTTCAGGTCTGCAGAATTTGAAAGGAGTGCAAAATTTCCGCTGCCCAGCCTGCATAAGAAGAGAGGCAGAGGGAGATGAAGCAGAGGATGTGCTAGAGGTGAGTGGGGGCACACTACTGAAAGTGCAGCAGTTCTGCTATCTAGGAGATATATTGGACTGCGAAGCAGGGGTTGAAAGATCAGTCAGAACAAGAGTGGCGGCAGCATGGTTAAAGTGGAAGGAAATAGCTAGCCTATTGGTCAACAAACACATACCACTGAGACACAGAAGTAAAATATATGAGGCCTGCATTAGACCAGTATTGATATATGGTCCTGAAACATGAGCTTTGAGAGATAGACTGATGAATGTTCTGAGGAGTACTGATTGTAGAATGTTAAGATACATGGCAAGAGTGAGATGGGAGGATAGAGTTTTGAGTGAGGAGGTAGCCAGAAGATGCGGGGTGAAGGATCTCAATATCATCTTGAGGCAGAAGTGGCTTAGATGGTTTGGTCACGTGAGAAGGAGTGAGGAAGGGAACTGTGTGAGAATAGCAGAGGAACTGGAAGTGGTAGGACGTCGACTGCCAGGAAGACCTAAGAAGACCTGGAAAAGTGTTGTAACGCAAGATATGGAAAGACTGGGTATTGGAGAAGATTTAATCCAAGATAGGAAGCAGTGGAGAAAAGCCATCGCACGTCCAACCCCAGTTTGAATATGGGAACAGAAGGACGAAAAACGAAGATGATGATGATGATGATAACTACAGTACATCTATATTGGCTGAGAGTTTAATCCTGAACCTGAAATTTTAGAGCTCAACTGTTCAATCATCCATTCATCATCTAATCCTGTGTTGTCCCATGGGAAGCATAGGAGCCCGGGGTTAGGCAAGTTGGTCCTGACATTTAAGATGCATGACCAGCCTAACTCATCCCAGAGTGGCATTGCGTGAACAATAAACTCCAACCAGCTCTTGGATATAAACCTGCACCAGCCCAATCCGATTGGAGCGCCTTAATTACCTACTAAACCACCAGGTGCCATAATTTGGTTATACAGTTACCACCCAGAGTAGTAAATGGTTTCCTGGTGTACAGGAAACCATTTGGCTTATCACTCACTGCAGAGTTGCCCAGAGACAGAAGAAAGAGGAAATAATGAAGGAAAGAAAGACAGAAGAAGGAAGGAAGGAAGAGAGGAAAGGTCAGCAAATTGAGAGCAGCACTACATCAAGTGAGTGGATGGTGAGTGCCCCCTCTAGTAATATAACTCATACTGCACATATTTATCTGGCATAAATGATATGTTTCACCTGATGATACAAAATTATTTTTATTATAATGCCTTTATTATTTTACTTTCACCACCACCAAACAATTTAAGTAAGCTTAGGAGAAACTTCTCATTGTGAATGGGAGATCATTCTTATACACTCGAGTGTGAGACATTCTTCTCAGTCTATACAGTACTCTTGCCAGAATAAAATAATATGACAGACATCACAGTGAATGCCTGATGGGGTTTACACTTTTTGGAAACACATATCACTTGTGTACAAAAATGAAAGTTTATTTAACAAAAGTTATACAGTAGTTAAATATTCCAGGAAACAAATGGTAAAAAAGTTATTGGGAAAGTCCAAATACGAAATAAGCAATACAATTTGGCTTAGGACACCTATATTCAAAAAGAAAGAAAAAAAAATCCTTCAATTAACTTCCCCTTGATACTTAAAATTAGCATATTAAAAAAGTTAAGCTGCACTTCTAAATCTGAGGGAAAATCATTTGTATAATACTACAGTTTCATTTGCAGGTGGTCTGAATTCTGCTAACAGTACATCAAAAAATTATTAGTCACTTTTTTACCACATATGTACTGAAAAAGCATCCTAACTGCAAAAGTAATTCAGGTGATACCTAGCCATCCTTAAACATAAAGAAACACTTACTATCTGGCATCTGCTTTTCAAATATCATTAATAAATAGATACCAAAAAGGGTTCTAATTCTCAATGACAGAAGCCGACTTTGACAAGCAGTCGGGTCATGTCAAGAAGATGATGTCTAGGCGCGACGTAAACATTATAACTTATGATTTCTCTAGCACTCGTACACGTCTACAATAACACCTGCTACATTCCGCTACCTCAGGGTCACATACAAGAGAGAGAGAAATTAACACTACCAAGAGTGTGTACAGGGGGGGGAAATATGCACCCATCTGGGCTCATCCTAACTGCCTAGACAATAAAGGCAAAAGTAATGTGTGGACCAAGTATGGCAGTTGGGCAGACAATGAGGAAGCATGGAGGCGCACCTACACATTTTCAAGTAATATAGAAAACAACAACATCAACAGAAATGCTGTCTGCTAAAACATCTGCCATCCCTAGCTCCTTAACTTTTTAACTGCAGTGGTTCAAGTAGCACTACGTAATCATCCAATGTAAAATGAAGGGCAATCATAAAGGTCTTCATTATCAAATACATTATTCAAGATAGGATTTAACATTTCAGGTGCCCTAGGCTTCTCTTGAGCAAAGTAAAAATTCTTGTAACATTACCAAAAAAAAAAAATTATCTACCAGTAGCTATTTTGCAGCCACATGGTAAATGGACACCAGAATTCCAGTAGTTTGCCCAGGAACTTTTCAGCAACTCCTTAAGTTTCCTTAACACATTTCTGAAAGAGAAGAACTGTGATTTTGCCCTGGAGAAAGATTAATAAACATATCTGCATTCAATTTCCTGTCACTTTTTTTTAATTTAGAAGACCTAGACATACGGGATGATTCTGCTACTGCCTTTCCTTGCTCTTCCTACATAGGTAAAATATAGAACCTACAATAACTTTCCTCTCTTAACTACAATTCATTTTTGAAGGAAGAAGAATGGACATAAGAAGACTGCAGTTTCCTGTTTCCTCATCCTCCCTGCAAAGCAAGTCATGAACATAATGGGAATTGATCATACAGTATACAGTATATGTCTGTGAATCCCACCCTCATTTAGTGTTTAGTAACTGCTAACACAGAGTTTCTGGTACACTCCCAAGCTACCTGCTGCCTGCCAAGAGCTCACCTGGTGGGCAACTAATATTACTTTCATGTACATAGTGAGAAGCTTACACGTGTAAAAAATTAATGAAAAAAAGGGCAATTTACAATTTTACAGTGCCTCTACAACAAAGGCACAATTTTTTTTAAATATATATAAAGGTTTACCCTACAGTTTCTAAAATTCAGTGCTGAACTACATGCACACTAATGGAATAAAATTAAGTTCTTAAAATTAAACCTTCCACTCAGTCTTCACTGCAGCTGATCGATGAACCACATCTTCGCAATACTGTCTGCTCGCGTCCTCATTCTTAAGTATAACACGAAATTGATTTAATCTAACAGTGGACCTCAACTACATGAACTTTATAAATATTAGATAATCAGGAAATCTTAAAAACTGTATTAAACAATATATTGTAATTCCTTAGCCGATAATCTTTACAACTTCCTGATTTTTCCACCAGAAGGCAATTCACTTCACCTGTACCAAAATTGGTATAAGTTCATCATTTCACTCATCCTTGATAGCACTTTTTGAATTTTTTTTTTTTCCAATTCACAAATTCCACAAATACTGCATACTGACATAATGCAGAGTTCAACAAATCCCAGAGCACAGAATGTCTCTTTAAGGTCAGATTCACTAATGATCAATCCCCTAAACCACAATTCACGCTACACTGTGAACGCCCCGGATCCAACACTTTTCCCAAAACACTTATCTGCACCCAACACCACCACATGCATTTCCTGGCATCAGAGACCTTGGCACCTCTCAAGCGTCAGTGCAACCACATCTTCCAATGCATAGATAAAATCAGTTAGGTACAATGTTATCTTGTTATTCACATTGTCTTTGAACATAATACAGTAAGGTACTGCAAGTTAAAAAGTTTTGGCATCAAATCATCATATAAACATTGACCCATTGTCAATTTTTGGTCACGGGACGTAATTAAAAATTATTAGTATAAATACATAAACATCATATATAAACATATACTTAAGTATACACATATATACATACAAATATGTACATATACTGTGCTTACACACAAAACAAATTGCATCAAGTATTAGCTTTTTGCATTCTCCTTACTCTTTTGGTATTACATTTTATGTCAAAACCAACACAGTATTTGCTTAAAAATGCATAAGTAATCCTGCATTAAGCCACAAGGTTTCCTGTCCCCTAATTCTCTTTGGCAGTGGTCTTGTGCACATTTCAATTCCATATCTTCTAACCACAACCATATTCCACACAACCATGGACAATCAAAGACCTTGTAGAATCCTGGGAGCTATACAATACTGTATACAGTACTGTACACTATTAATCTGTACAGTAACTTATCCTTTAGATTATTGTAATTTAGTGATGTTACAACAGGGCTAAAGGTATGTGTAACCCTGTTCAATAACTGTACTAAATAGGTGACCCTTGAGGCTTTA
Organism: Birgus latro; assembly: GCA_018397915.1. Lineage (NCBI taxonomy): Eukaryota > Metazoa > Arthropoda > Malacostraca > Decapoda > Coenobitidae > Birgus > Birgus latro. The sequence goes on from JAGKTI010002520.1 coordinate 53,311, forward strand.
TTGGACCTGTATGTATTTGACAAACACAGATGGTTTATTTACAGATAACCATGCAACTTAATCAGACCTGTGAAGGTTTCCTGTTATGTTAGCTGATTTTAATAAGCAAAATGAGGCCAGGGGATTACAAAGGCTTTGTGTTGTCCATGCTTTACATTATGTACAGTTCAGAAACCATGGGACTGGGAATGATGTGTGATGTGCCTGGGATACACACAAGGAGAGAGGTTCAGGGCTCATCCCATTACACTCTGTTACCTTGCCAACCTTACAGCTTTCACATCCAGCGTTTTGACAGCTAACTCTGCTCTCTACCAGCAACTGGGTAATTAAAAGGTACTGGGAAGTGTGAGGTTTCCTGTCCTGCCTGAAATTTGCTATAGGTCACTGGGGTGTCACAATTTTAACATACTGTAAATGGTTTAGGAACTCCTGGGATAAACTGAAGTGAACCGTTAATCCACCTGAGTAATGTGTGACAAAACATCTTGACTTCAGGCTGTTAGGAAAACTTGATTCAGTCCTGCTCTTCAAAGGTCTGAGTCTACTATACTCAGCTGAAGCACAAGACAACTGACAGGTACAAACACAGAATTTCAGAAGAACTTTGATTGTCCCACAGAATGATTCCAGAGGTCTCTTGGGTCACTGCCTTTGAATCAATAATAGATGGGGGAAGGGAGGAATGAATAAGATGAGTGGAGGGCTAGTAGTTGTAGGAAGTACAAGTGATGAGTGACAACTGAGAAGCTTGGAGGCATTTTTGTTTTTGCCACCCTAAATACACTGGGATGGCTCACAAGGCAACTGCTGAAACTGAATAAATATTACAAAATGAGCAAGAAACACCATTATCAATTTGAAAAATTTACAAAACTGCTGAGCTTCCATACATGCTTGAAAATATTAATAAATGGCATCTGATGATCATTCTGGATAATCCAGTTCTATTGAGGCTGAAAACCAATGCCTCTGCATACACACATGCAAGAAAAAAAAAATTATGCTGAAGAGCAATAACATTTATTCAGTTCAGCTAAACATTGTACCACCTTATATGAACTGAGTCTAGTTTTCTATACAGTCTTTGGTCTCATGTTTTGCAATAGTAAAGGAGTACTGAGGAGGTGTGAGGGACATACTACAAAACACCAGTAGGACACAACCTATCACAAAATCACATTATATAACTGATAAGAGAGGTTAATCCATTGTATATATTTCACAGGGACATTTCCCTTTACATAATTTATTAATATACCGGTAAAGCATATCAGGGAATTCAAATTTGACCAACATGACAAAACATACAATATCTTGAAATACCATACAAACATAACAAAATAAATGCAGTCACTTAAGCTGCAAGTCAACTTTCTGATCAACATTTACATAGTTTAGTTAAAAGTGGTAAGAACATTAACAATAACTCTCTTCACAAATAATAGGGACACAGAGGCAACAACAGTAAGTTCTCATTATATTTCAGTGATGTGTTCCAAAAGGTCAACATTTTATGCACATAACTGCAGCTGTACACTGAAGAAACTGACAAATCCAGCTCAATAGTAATAAAGAAACCTGACGAGACAATTTTTCTTTGACTACTTTGCTGAAGTTTTCCCAGCAAAAAAGATGTTCAAACAGGCAACTTATAATGAGGACTTGCTGTATATGAACTCTCTATGGGTTGCTGGTCAAGTACGGGTGTTCTGGGTCTGCCCCTTATGTCCTGGGAGAGTGTGTGTAAGGCCACGGCACTGAGGGAGGCTGCATCTGCCAAAGTTACACCTGAGAGCTCCACTGTCAAATTTACATGCTGGGGAACTAAAATACAATGTCACTGCCTTCCACTGCACACAAAAAAATAAAGTCACCTTCAACACTTTCCATGGCTGACAAGAAACAAATAAAAACAAAAACCTCTTTACCCTACAACAAACCAAAATATCACCCTCTACACCTTGCATCATTCACAATGTACAATTAAATCCACCAACAGTTTCCAGTGCTTATAATGTAACGTAAAAAAATCTCCACTTACGCCCTTCATTGCTTACAAAAGAATAAACAAATATGCCACCACACAGTTTACTTCTCTGGTCACAAAAATGTCAAAGTAAACACCATTCTCCAAGTCTCTAGTGTGGAGCAGAGAGATCCATTTGATGCTTGTCGAGCACTTGCGGCTACAAGGACCAGAGGGTACGCACTTGCTCCCACTGGGCATAGGCGTGAGTGGGTTGGTATGGCTGCTGTGCGAAGAGCTTAGCATTGTCCTGGTAGTCAATGGGCTTCTTCTCCGGAGGAGGTACAACAGCATGTGTGCTGGGGCCATTATGGTAGGCCTTCTGGGGCATGGTGGCAGCCAACTGTTTGGTGTAGTCCGTGGTGGCAGGAGGGGCAGTGGCTGCAGCAGTTGCTGCTGCTGCTGCTGCCGCTGCTGCAGTTACAGTTGTAGTTGTGTAGTCCACTCCCTTTCGCTCACTGTGCACAAAGCGATGGCTGTTGAGATGACTCTCCTGGGTAAACTGCTTCCCACACTCCGGACACTCATAACGCTTCTTCTCGGCATGCACAAACTTGTGGCTGGCCAAATGGCTCTCCTGCCGGAAGCGCTTGCCACACTCATCACACTCGTAGGTCTTCTCTTGAGTGTGTACGAAGCGATGACTATTGAGATGGTTTTCCTGGGAGAATCTTTTTCCACAATCCTCACACTCAAACCTCTTCATATCATTAGTGTGGTTGTTGTGGATGAACTTGTGCCCATTGATGTGGTTCTCCTGCGGTGCAGCCTGGACAGCAGCAGCTACAGTGCTGGTGGTCTGAGTTACCTGGGCCGTTGGTGCTGCCACCACTGCAGCCGCCGCTGCTGTGGCCACTGCTGCTGCAGCCTGTTCTCCCCAATCTGGCCGTCGGTATTTCTTCTCCCCAGTGTGCACATACATATGGGCATTTAGATGACTTTCCTGGATGAATCTCTTCCCACATTCCTCACACTCAAAGCGCTTGTCATCACTGTGCACAACACTGTGGCTGGTCAAGTGGCTCTTCTGAGCAAATTTTTTCCTGCAAACTTGACACTCAAAACGCTTCTCTTCACTGTGTACATAACTGTGGCTGTTCAGGTGACTCTTGCGAGTGTATCGCTTCCCACACACCTCACATTCATACCGCTTCTCACTGTGCACAATCATATGACTGTTCAAGTGTGACTCCATTGAGAACCGCTTCCCACAGATCAGGCACTCATACTTCTTGTCTACATTGTGCATCAGCATGTGGGCATTGAGGTGTATCCGCATGGCAAAGCGTTTATTGCAGACAGGGCACTCAAAGTTGCGGTCCATGGTGTGTATGAGGCTGTGGGTGTTGAGGTGAGTTTCCAGTGCAAACTTCTTACCACAGATCCCACACTCTAAGTTCTTCTCAGCTGTGTGGGAGTTCATGTGAGAATTAAGATGACTGCGTGCAACAAAACGTTTGCCACACTGACCACATTCAAAGCGCTTGTCTTTGACATGGACCAGCATGTGGCTGCGTAGATGAGACTCAATGCTAAACCTCTTGTTGCAAAGTTCACACTCGTATTTCTTGTCCTGCTGATGCACCAGCATGTGGCCATTCAAGTGGGCAGCCATGGTAAAGCGCTTGTCACACAGCTCACACTTGAAGTTCTTCTCAGCACTGTGAATGATCATGTGGCTGTCAAGATGGCTCTCCATGGTGAAGCGCTTTTGGCAGAGTTCACATTCAAAGCGTTTAATCTTCCGATGCCAGACAATGTGGTTGTTGAGGTGGCTTTCCTGTGCAAACCGCTTACTGCACTCTTCACACTCATATGGCTTCTCCGAGCCCTGCAGCCATATGCCTACCTGTGTGGACATGTTGTTCTGTTGCTGTGTTGGTTGCTGTGGCTCTGGCATGGTTTGGCTGGCTGCATTGGCCCGCATGGGGTACTGAGGTGGCACTGCTTCCATCATGGTGGCTCCTTGAAATTCTGAGAGAAGTCTTATAAATCACAGCCCCTTCTCTCAGCACTTTATTTTTTGAAGACCAGCTGCTCCACACAACTCCTGTAAAACAAAATGGTATATAATACAATATCCAATAACTTTATTTCAAAAAGATCTAAATTCAGGCTACATAACAGAGTTACTCTGTATGAAACATTATCTAGCTTATTTACTGCATGGCACGTGTCAGATAGGGCTACCACAAGTATATTCAGTACATGGAGAGAGGCAAGAAGCAGAGTAGCTACAGGATCCTGTTTTTGGCCTTTCTCCGTGTACTGAATACTGCTGGAGTCTTTGATGCCTTCTACATAAGAATTTTCAGGCCTTTCTTTGTTCACTGATGATCCATCATTCCATGCCACATCGCTGTCTCATATACTCTTTCTCCCCATACTGCTCTTGGTCAGCTTCTTCCAACCATTCTACTCTCACTGGCACTTTCTCAGTCACCATTTGATTCAAATGACAATGATATCAAGCTTTCTCACACACTCATTTACCATATCTAGTCACATTCTTCTTGCCATTATCACGTTCTTCCACCTTCAAACTCACTCCAGCATATGTGACATACCCTTTTCACCATGCCATCTACAACCATTCTCCCCATACTACCAGACAATCTAAGTATTATCTGTACTAAAGTGTTCTGGGAAATGCTCCGTGACTGAGTCAAGTTCTGAGCTTTGTCAATATACAGTAAGTGCTGAATATGGCTGTCATGCTGCCTGAGTTGTGTCTATTTTATGACTTATTACTAAAGAAATATTGCCTGAACATGCATCCACAGGGAGGGGGGGGGGAAAAGCTGCGTGAAGACCAAATTCATGATGTCTGTACATGCATGCTGAAGTCGTACATGTATAATGAGGTTATGTAATGAAAGTGACTCTGATTACTGAATGCTAGGTTTGGCTACTTTGGCATGTTTAGATGTGGTATATAGGCTTTTATTATGGGCATGAGCTGTGTGGCATCATGATTCATCGCAATCACACAATGAAGCGTAATAAATGAGGCCCTTAGGACCACAGCAGCACAAGTGCCAAAATCACTGTTTCAAGATATTTAAGGTTAAAGTTGACGCACATTCAATAAACCGTAACACCATAACTAATTGAGATACTGAAGCGATTCAAGTGGCAGGATGTAGCTTGCCCAATGAGGATTTTAGCAGTAACAACTCAGCAAATGGGGGGAAAATAAAAAAATTGTTTATACCAAAAAACAAGCACTTTGCCGGCAGCGACTGTTGCAGTTTCCAATCTTGCTTGTCAATGGAAAAGTGAAGGTGTGGCCTTATTCTTTACCAATATCCGAGGCCTTTCCACCAATATAAATTCAATTCACTTTTTCCTACAGTCCACATCACCTCTGGCCCTATTCCTCACAGAACCACAAATCTCACCCTCAACTGAAATATCCCCATTTTATTTTCCAGGTTACCAACTCCTCACTAACTTCCATAATAAGGGCGGCACCTGTTGTTACATCAAATCTCAATGTGCAGTTGATACTACTTTAAACTTCACTTCATCCAATTTTGATTACTCATTGTATAAACTAAATTATCTAAATACTGTATTACCAAATATATCTGTGTAGTCTATCGCTTCCCCAAAGCCTCTTCAGAACCCAGTGTATTTCACTCAATATCCACACAGCTGACTAACTTTAACCTTGCCCTTAGTACCAAAATTACCATTTTGGGTAATTTTACCGTACATAATGTTGAATGGTTATTGCATTCTGCCAGGACTGACGATGCTGGTCTGGAGTGTGAGCTGTTTGCAGAATCATTTAATCACATGCAGCTGGTAAAGCAACCAACCAGAATACCAGATAATCCTGACAATAATGTCCATCTCTTGGATCTATTCCTGACAAATAACCTAGATCAATACAGGATAGAGGTACTGTCACCACTCGGATCTTCTGAGCACAATCTCATCAAAGCCTCATTAGTTAGCCCCCCCAAACCTCCCCATTCTGAACCTGTCGAGGTGACCCGATGGCACTTTGATAGGGCAAACTGAGATGGATTTAGAAATTATCTTGCTGACATTCCGTGGCAGTCTTTCTTCTCTAGTGATGCCAATTCTACTCAGTCCCACATTAGTGATTTACTACTAGCTGGTATGGATTTATTCATACCAAGTCAACAGTTCACCAAAAGATCAAACTCTCCAAAATGATTTGATAACAACTGTGCCAGAGCAACAGCCCAAAAGCCATTAGCATATAACACTTACTTAAAATAAAAAATATCTGAAACACTCTGTCAATTTAAAATTGCTAGAAACCATGCAAAAGCTGAAATAAATCTCACTAAATCAAACTTTCTTCATAATCAAGCATCAAAACCCTAACGACAATAGATCCATATAGGAAAGCAGATATCTTCGTCAATACATCAGCCAGAAATTCTACAATAGAGGTAGTCAGCCAGAACATCCCAGTACTAGAACTTGACTCTCCCAAAACTGCTCCACTTAAAATACAGACAAGACACATAAAATCCATCTTAGACAATTTACCTACCAACAAAGCTCCAGGCCCAGATGGAATTCCCCCAATTGTTTTGAAAAAGTGTTCCCCAGAACTTGCCCCTGTTCTTGCTAAATTATTCAGAATATGCATACATACCTCTTCATTCCCTAATTCATGGAAAGAAGCCAATATCCACCCAATTCCAAAGAGAGGAAGTTCTTCTAACCCTTCTGATTACAGACCAATAGCTGTCACATCTTCTCTTGGTTAAAGTATTTGGAATTTTAATTAATAAACACATAGTTAAACACCCTGAATCCAACAACTTAATCAGTGATAGACAATATGGTTTTCATCATGAAAGATCCACCATTGACATACTCAATCTCCTGACTCATACCATCCATCAATCAATTGACCTATATGGAGAAATTCATGCAGTAGCCCTTGATTTTTCTAAAGCTTTCGACAGAGTATGGCACTGTTCCCTGCTGTCCAAATTCCCATGCTATGGACTAACATCTTTTGTTCCTCTGCTTGCCTCCTATCTCAGTGACAGAAAAATCAGAGTAAAAGTAGACGACGTACATTCCAATTTTCACTCAATTAACACCGGCATGCCACAGGGATCAGTTCTGGTGCCAACCCAATTCCTGGTTCATATTAATGATCTCTTATCTGTTACCCACAATACCATCCATTCATATGCAAATGACTCAACACTTCATAGTTCATTCACACTCAGACACCCATTTACAAAGTCTGATATCTCTAATTCTCAACTTAGTACAGCCATCTCCATAAATCAAGACTTATCTATGATCAGTGAATGGGGACAAAACAACCTCATCTCATTTAATGCTAGTAAAATCAAATATATACAATTTACTAATAGACAGATATTGCCAGATTTGTATATTACCTACAATGCTACTAATATTCCCATCTCCATAAGTATTGAAATTCTCAGTGTCTCACTTAACAGTGCCCTTAGTTGGACCTCTCATGTCAGATCACTTGCTAAAACTGCCTCAAAGAAACTTGGATTACTGTACAGAGTCCGTAACTTCTTCACTGACGAACAGTTAGCTATAATTTATATGTGCTCTCAGCTTGAATATTGCTCACCCTTGTGGAATGGATGTGGAGTGGTTGCATTAAAACAGCTAGACAAAATTCAGAACAAAGCTGTTGGAATTATTAATAACCCTGCTATTACAAATAAATTACCTCCCCTACAAGTAAGCTGGAATGTTGCCTCCCTTGCATTATTTTACAGATATTTTTATAGTAAATGCTCATACGAAGTTGCGTCCATTGTGCCATCTCTCCATGCCTTCCCTCGTGCTACACGGGCATCTGGCAGCGCTCATGACTGGAATGTCATGCAGCCATATTGCAGAACTTCCGCCTATCAGAATTTTTTTATTCCCCGAACTACATCCCTCTGGAATTTGCTTCCTCAGAGTTGTTTCTCTCCAAACTTCAACCTACAGCTGTTCACGTCCAACTGTTACAGATATTTCATGAATGGAGGACACCAGTAATCTGGTGTATGGATTTTTTTTTTATTCATTTGTTTTTCCTTCCTGTTCTGTTATTAAAAAAAAAAAAAAAATGCCAAACCAAATGTTTGAAAGAAGGGGAAGCAGATGTTCTTACAGTCATACAAGAAAACTAATAATCTATCTATCTGTTGCCTGACGCCATAATCCCGTAAGGGGTGGCCATTCGACTCTGAGTTATTTGTTTTAAAGGGAGGGGCACTAACCCTCCACCAACCCACTTGCTGACACGTCAGTAGGGAGCACGAATGGTTTGGTTATATGGTTACCACCCAGCGCTGTAAATGGTTCTCGGCTTACAGGAAACCATTTGGCTTGTCACTCAATGTAAAGCCACCTGTAAAGGAAAGGAAAGCAATAAGAAGTGACAGGAAAGATGGGAGAAATAGGAAGAGAAGAGGGCAGGCACAGAAAAAGAATGATAAAGGCTAAGGAAGAAGTAGGCTGCACTAGATCAAGTGAGTGGATGATGGTCGCCACCACCTACCACTAAACTAATAATCACAAGGAGAAATAAAAAATGTAAGAAACATACTGTACATACCAGTACTTATCGCTGATTTAATATTAACACTACAGAATAAACAAACACCTACAGTTGAAAGGACAGGTAGACTACAGCTGCACTCATATTAATCATGCCAATGCCCTCACTCTCATCTGCCACTCAGCAATTTCTACTTCCCCATTAGTCACTCTATCAGTACCATAAAGTAACGGACCCAGGCTCAAATCCCCACTGGGGCTGGGAACAGTTTAAGGATTTGAATTTAATTAAATCAGGCTTTACTGATCTACCAGAAGACCTGTCGACATGTCGTAAAAATACCCCTGGTAATATCAATACACCAGTCCTGTATGAGACAGCCCTACCAAGTATTCAATATGGATGGTAGGTGTTATCGCCGAAGTGGTGACATGTAGAGCGGTCTATGGTATGTAGGAGGACTACTGGGCCTTGAGAGCAGGCTGTGAAGCCTATGCCCAGAGTTGGAAACATAAAAAAAAAATAATGATCTATCTATCTATCTATCTATATACCTAGGCTGCTTCCCCCAAGAAAAGGGAGGTACCCGAGACACGTCAACACACTACCAATTTACTCATCCACTCATACACATTCATTCGCATCTTAGCCTCAATGGGCAGAAGGGACAGATCCTCACCGCACCACACCGCACGAGGGTCAACTACGCTGTGCAGTCAGTGACATCCGCAGCAGGGCCCGACAGCAAAGCTGGTTTACCCCTGCCGCATCATAATGGACCCATCCCCTTACCCGCACCTGACATGATCAGCTGATTAGACAAAATGCAGGAGAATATCCCCTCAGGGCTGCGTCATCATTTATTCATTCACAATTTCCCTCCATTCATTTCTATCACGCACAGCCACTCTTCCTTGCTCAACAGACAACCCTCTCGCATCCAACGCTCTCTTCACACTGTCCATCCATCCTATTCGTTGTCTTCCTCTCAGCCTTACACCTCTTACATCGGATCTAGTTATCTCTTTCACCAATCGCTCATTATCCATTCTCTCCATATGCCAAAACCATCGCAACACCCTCTGCTCAACTTGATCAGCCATCTCCCGAACAATTCCAGTTCTCCCTCGCACTTCATCATTTCTCACTCGATCCATACGCGTCACTCCACACATACCCCTCAGACACCTCATCTCCATTACATTCAAACTTTTCCTCTCTGCTACACCCACATTCCATGTTTCAGCCCCATATAAAGCAGTCGGTACCACAATACCCTCATACAGCCTTCTCTTTACATCCATTCTGAGTGAACGACATCTAAACACTTTTTTCATTCCTACCAGCACCTTTCCAACTTCATTCATTCTAAACTTCACTTCTGCATCTAATCTTCCATTCACAGCAACATGTGACCCTAAATACTTAAAACACTCTACCTCCTCAAGCAACTTATCATTCAAAACCATATTCATCCTCCTACCATCTACCAACCTTGTACACTTCATCGCTTTACTCTTATTCTCATTTATTTTCAGTTTCCTCCTTTCACACACCCTTCTAAACTCCTCTACCAACTCCCTCAATCTCTCCTCTGAATCAGCCACCAGTGCAGTATCATCCGCAAACAGCAGCTGCTTCAGATTCCACTCTCTACCATCATTCACCAGACTCAGTCCTCCACCTAACACTCTTGCATTCACCTCCCTTACAACACCATCCATATAAATATTAAACAACCAAGGCAACATCACACATCCCTGCCGCAGCCCCACTCTCACGGGAAACCAATCACTCACAGTATTTCCCACTCTTACACACGCTCTACTATTTACATAAAAACTTTTCACTCCTTTTATTAACCTGCCATCAAGCCCATACAATCTTAAAACATTCCACAAAGCCTCCCTATCAATTCTATCATATCTATCTAGTGCCAGACGCCTCAATCCCGCACGGGGTGGCCACAAACAAATCGCCTCCATGTCACTCTGTCCCCTGCCATTTCACTACCATGCTCCCAACTCACACCCCCCTCTCTCATATACCTCTCCACTCCATCCCTCCATCTCATCCTCGGTCTCCCCCTCCCTCTCGCCCCCTCCACCTCACTCACATACACTCTCCTCATCAGTCTTTCACTCTCCATCCTCTTCACATGCCCAAACCACCTCAACGTGCTTCTCCTAACGCTTCCCATCATGTCCTCAACCACACCACAACGCTCCTTCACTTCCTCATTTGTTAGTCTGTCTCTCCATGTGACTCCACATGCTCCTCTCAAATAACTCATTTCCACTGCTCTCACTCTTGACTTCTGTCCTTCCAACAGGGTCCAAGCTTCACTTCCGTATGTTAGAGTTGGTATCACAATACTGTCATGTAACAACTTTTTCACTTCCATGCTCACCTCCCTGTTTCTTATCACTGCTTTCAACGAACCAGCAACCTTCCTTCCCTGCTGNAGCACTTCACCCTCCAGACTTCCATCCTTACTCATCACACTGCCCAAGTACTTAAATTCACTCACATTCTCCATATCCTTCCCATCCAATCTCGCTGTACATTCACTGGCTTCACTTCTCTCGAAGACCATCACTTTACTCTTCCCTACATTCACCTATCATATGCTTTCTCTAAATCCATGAACACCCAAAACACATCCTTACCTTTCGCTAAATACTTTTCACACACCTGTCTCACAGCAAACACCTGATCCACACATCCCCTCCCTCTCCTAAAGCCACACTGCTCATCACCAATCACTCCCTCTGTAACCTCTCTAACACTCTTAATTAACACTCTACCATACACCTTACCTACAATACTCAACAGACTTATACCTCTAAAGCTAGTACATTCATACTTATCACCCTTACCGTTATACAATACTTACCCAGTCAAATGGCACCATACTTTGCACAAAGCACATATTCAACAATCTTACTAACCAGTCAACAATAGTCGCTCCACACCTTTCAGGCATTCCACAGCACACCCATCCATACCTGCAGCTTTCCCTGTTTTCATCTGCTTTACTGCCTCTTGCACTTCCTCCATCATGATCAAAGATTCGTTCAGCTCTCCCAACACATTTATTCCTTGCACCCTTCCATCTGCCACAATCTCAGCCTCCCTTTCCTCCTCTACATTTAACTCTTTCAAAATACTCCACCCATCTCTTCCTTACTGCATCCATCTCAATTAACATCCTTCCATCCTCTGCTTTTACTTGCTTTTCCTTCCCAGACTCTCCCTTTCACACCCTTTTCACCTCCTTCCAAAACATTTTCTTATTCTGCTGAAAATTCTCAGTCAACCACCTACCCCACCTCTCATCCGCTGCCACTTTAGCATCACACACAGCCCTTCTCGCCCTATTCCTCTTTTCCTCATACCTCTCATATGACACCTAATCCTTCCTCTTCAACCACACTTCATATGCACATCTCTTCTCAGCCACAGCCATACTTACTTCCTCGCACCACCATTCACTTCCCTTTCTTACACCACCACCCACTCATCTCACACCACACACCTCTTCTGCATGCCCCACCACAGCAGTGTGTCATCTGGCATTCCCTTGGTGTCTATATGCCGATTACAGTGATCCCTTGGTCATTACGCATAATTGGTACTATGCCTAGTGTCTGATAATGAAATTGTATGGTAACAAAAACACAGAAACTATGGACCTTATCCTAATTGGTAGTGGGCACCCTACTCATAATCCCAGTACAGTCCTTCCTCCAATTTTGTGAGAATATGGTCGACAAAAACCCTCGCAAAATTAAAATTCGCAAAATTCAAACAATTAAATTATATGAAATAAAGGCAAATTGGTCAACATCACCCCAAGGTAAGCACTATTTCCCACTCTTTCTCTTGACTCTACCTCTTAATTTTACGATGATAAATGAAACAAACACGAACTGATATACTGTACAGTGATATTAATGAGAAAACATCATAGGTAAGAAACATAAAAAAAAAATGCATTTACACTGATGTGAAGATTGGCTTGGTGTACGGGACTGGTGGCGGGGCGAGGCTTGGCTACTGTCGCCCCGCGGGGCCTAAGTCATCACTATCACTGTTGGCAGATATTTCCACATCTTGCTGTGTTTTTTCTGCCTCTCTCATGAATCCCTCGAAGTCAGAATCGTCACTGGGGTCATCAGAATGAAAAAGGTTAGGGATGCTAGGATCACTGGCTGCTTGGGGAGGGGTGGCTGGACGGCTGGTCGATGGGGCAGGGTCTCTTGGGGTTCTCAT